>SJYA01014157.1:0-10627 GCA_006410615.1 Neotragus moschatus
TCGAGAGGCTTTTAACTGCTATATATTGTCCTAAAGAAGCAGCTGTTGTGCATTGCAATGGGCACAGCAGGGATGGGAGTAAAAGTAGCCAAAGGTAATCAGTTAGCTGACTGTCAAGCCAGAAAAGCGGCACTTTATGAAGCCCCTTCACTACAGACTCCTTTGATCTGGACAGGTCCTGTGGAAGAGGAAAACCCACAATATACTGGGAATAATTAGAAAGATATGAGAAAAGAGGAGCAAAGATTACTGATAAAGGATGGTTACAGACCAAGGATGGACAATTAATAATTCCTGAAAATGCTCAGTGGAAAATTCTTAAAGGTTTACACCAGAGTTTGCATTTGAGTGCAGAGAGCACTTACCAGATGACTTCTCATTTGTCTGAAGGTAAAAATGTAATGAAAGCTTTAAGGAATATTATCAAAAGGTGTGAGGTTTGTCAGAAAAATAACCAAACCCTGGATTACAACGAAGTGGAAAGTATCCTGGAGAGGACTCGAAAATTGATTTTACTCATATGTCAAAAGCTAATAGGTATTCTTGCTTACAAGTTTGGATGGATACTTTTACTGGATGGATTGAGGCTTTTCCTGTTGAAGTGAACAGGCTAAGGAGGTTGTAAAGATTTTAATCCATGAAATTATCCCCAGGTTTAGGCTGTCATGGAGCCTTCAGAGTGACAACGGCTCCACCTTTAAAGCTGCTGTAACTCAGGGGGTATTTAAAGCTCTAGGAATAGAATATCACTTACACTGTTCCTGGAGACCCTAATCCTCAGGAAAGGTTGAAAAAGCTAATGACATCATCAAAAGACATCTGTGCAAGTTAACTCAAGAGACGCAGGACAATTGGATTAGAGTCCTACCCATAGCTTTAATGAGGACTCGAGCTGTCCCCCCTTGAAAGTATTTCTGGAAGGCCTTTCTTATGCACAGACATTGTAATAGACCCTGAAGCCTTGGGATTAACTAGTTATGTAACTCAGCTCTCAGGCTTTTCAACAGGCATTAACAGAACTCCAGGAGATGACTCCTGACCCAGCCTCTGAGTCAAGCAAGCCTCTATTTGAGCCAGCAACCGAGGTCCTCATAAAAACATTGGGATCTGGGGGCCCATCTCTCGAGCCCCTCTGGTAAGGCTCTTACCAGGTTATTCTTTCTTCTCCTACAGCTGTCAAAGTGCCAGGAATTGATTTGTGGTTACATCACACTCGAGTTAAGAGGTGGCACCCTGACCAGAACTAAGTGACTTTTATGTCTTTACTTTCTATGCGCTGACTTTGTACTTTTCAGATGGGCCTAATAATATATGTGAGCCTACTTCTGCTGGCTCCAAAAATCCTGAGTCTGCCGATTGATCCTCAAAACAATGCCTTCCTGTCCTGGGCTCACTCCTATGCTGCATTCCACAATAGGTCTAATTGCTGGGTCTGTGGAGCACTCCCTTCTTCATCGGTGGAAGGAAGTCTTCCTGTGGTGGACATCTACACTTCAAGAAGACTTTCTCCAAGTCTGTGAATTCCTTTGACAACAATCATATGTGATTCCTCTTCTTCATCTGATGACATCTAATAACCGTAAAATGGACTGGTGCAACACTTTGTACTTTAACTATGGATGTAACGTGACTTTTAATTTTGATTATACATTGTCTCGGTTTAATGACTATTTAGCTACACATAAGGCAAATAGGTCTAGATCTAATGGTTTTTTACATGACGTTTATCAAATATGGGATGAGGTTATATGGCTAACTCCTGAAAAAGGACGTCTAATATGTACTGCCCCTATATGCTGGGAAAAAACAAAGCCATCCCCAAAAGTTAGCCAACAACTTAATTACAATGATTGGAAACAATTGGGATTTTTGCCTCAGGAAATCTGCAATGTAATCATTCCCATGTTTTCCAACCCCAGTTCAGGTCCTCCCTTTGTCTGACCAGGCACTAACTGTGACTGAATATCTCAGTCATGCTGGCTTGCTCCAAATGGGACTTATTGGATATGTGGCTCTTACCTATGGGCATGGCTTCCCCCTGATTGAATAGCGAGATGCAGCCTGAGTCTAGCCTTTACTCATGGCTTTATATTTTCAGAGCTTCCAGAAAAGCCTGCTAATTTACCCCACCTTAAAACTCAGTGGGCAAGGTCTGTATTTCACTGGTATGATTATTTGGCTGCAGTGTTTGTTCCCTCCCTGGGAATTACAGATGTTATGCTATGAGTAGATGCTTTGACTAATTTTACTCAACAGGCATTACAAGATTCTCAAAAACCTATTTCAGCTCTTAATGCTGAATAAGCACAAATTAGAAAGGTGGTTTTACAAAACAGATTGGCTTTAGATATTCTGACAGCTGCACAAGGAGGAACGTGTGCCATTTTTCATACTCAGTGCTGTACATATATACCTGATATGAGCGCTAATGTTACTCAATTTACTAAACACGTGAACAAGATGACTGGGGCTATGGATACTCCTGAAGCCTCAATTGCCTCACTTTGGGAGACATTAACTAGTTCCCCATGATAAAAAAAAACTATCTTAATTTCAATAATTCTGATTGTTTTGTTTTTGCTGTTTTCTCCCTACATCTGTAACTGTGCAACTGGATTTGTTTCTAGTCACATGAAAGCTTTTAAGTTACTAATGGATGCTCAAACTCCTGCTACTGTTGCAGCTTCTTCCAACTACTACTTGGGACCCCTGGATCAGAAATCCTCAGTAGGAGGGTTCGGAGAATATGTTGCCTCACCAATCTAGGGACAATGCTCCTTGTCAATTTGGAAGCAGTTATGGAATGAGAACAATGCCCCTTTTCCCTAGGTAACATAATTCTCCTAAAAGAAAAGAGGGGAATGAGAAGATAACAGGCAGGAAGGCCAGGGGTCTCCAAATGGAGGAAATAGGCTGCAAGTATCAGACACTTTTATCTCTTTTAAGCAGCAGGAGGAAACAAACTAGGGATATTTTTTTCCTTCTCTATACAAATTTAAAAGGAGGTTTCTCTTAAAATACTGTGCTGCCATAATGACACCTGGTTTCACCTGAAGTTAACTATTCTCAAACCTTGAGTTAACCAGTGTATTTTTCTTATGGAAATGTTTGTTTTAAGTTATGTTAATGTACTATGCATTTACCCCAAACTCCATCTTCAAGTTGGTTCTGCCTAATGGCTCAGAACCTACTTGACAAACCAGTATGTTATACTCAGATATTGTTACCCTAATCTATGTAAACAAAACTATTTGTATGGTAATCTGCCCTTCTACAAGATTCAAGTCAATCATTTTATGGCCTGGGATGAATCATCTGGTGCCAAGATTATCCTAAAATGCGTTTTATGGATGAGGGCCCTGGTGCCATACTGAGTTTTAAGACATTCCTTTCTTTCATTAACAGACTGCTAGTGACTATATGACATCCAGCTGAAGACTAGCAGGGGGATACTCTTTCTGCCCCCTTCTGATGCATATGTCAGAAGCTTTCTTTATCTACTTTATACTTTAATAAAACTTTATTACACAAAAGCTCTGAGCGATCAAGCCTTGTCTCTGGCTCCGGATTGAATTCTTCTCCTCTGGAGGCCAAGAATCTCAGGATCTTTTTGTTCAGCAACAACCTTTCATCTTGGGAGCTCATCCGGGATCCTTCAGGACAAGGTAAGGATGTCTGGAGCTCTAGTTCTTTGTTCTCCTAGTGAAAACATTTTCTGCTGTACTTTACTAACTCTATGGTGTCCTTGTGTGAATGAATGAAATGCCCTGAGCGAAGCAAGTGAGGAGCCCTGCTCTATGGTTCCACAGTGATCTCATATGGCTTATGGCAGAAACCTGTTGGGGGTTTATACCGACCTGCCAAAGCCAAGAGGCACCCAATGTCTCCTTTGGGGAACCAACCAGAAATGGGCAAAGCATGTGGACTGAATTCTCCTTTCTTGGTCAGACTTTTCAGTCTCTTTGACCATTTCATAACTCCTTGGGAATTAGAAGTACTAACCTAATCTATCAGATCACAGACTTTCAAGGGACTTGTGATCTGTGCTGTTACTGTGTACTGTGACTTAGGTCCCAAACTTGGATTGGTAGTCAGGAAGCACCTAGCCTCGCTAGGAATCAGAAGTTTGGAAGCTAGATGGAGCTCTAGTTCTAAGAACATCTCTGAGGTCAAAGGTTACTCAGATTGGGACTGCAATGGGTTTTCTCCTTTGGTAACACTGGCTCTAGTGGACCAGAGGAGGCTCTTATACTGATGTGGTGATTCTTAGGAGGAACATCTCAGTATTATGTTCGTATTGGTCTTATTGTGGTCAGGAATATACTCAGGGTCAGGCACAGGCACTCAGGTGATGAGTGTTTCCCCCAGCAGTCTTAGCTTGGGATGCATTCCAGAAGGTTACTCTGATTGCACCCTGGGTAGCATCAGAGGCAAGCAAGGTTTTAATGGTTAAGAGCTGGACGTCAGTCAGGGATACCATCAGGTCTACCCCTGGTGCATCCCCACCCTGTCTCGGTGGTAGAACCGGGAGGGACGAGTACGATACCTGCATCAGTAAGGGACAGATTAAGTCCGACCAGGAAGGAAAAGCTTTTGGTGTGAAGTCTGTCTACACCCCCATCTAGAGTGGGGAGGGACGCCTCCGGTAGAAAGATGGCGCTGGTCCCTTTTTTTCTCTCTTACAGACGGGAGCTAACAATTCCAACATCACTCCTTTGAACTGTATCCTGGAAAATTGGGATAGATTTGATCCCCAAGGCTTAAAGAAGACATACCTGATCTTCCTATGTGACACTGCATGGCCGCAGTACCCACTGGAGGATGGTGAATAGTGGCCAGTTGGAGGATCTCTAAAGTATAATAAGGTTTTACAATTAGACCAGTTCTGTAGAAAACAAGGAAGATGGGATCAGAGACATTTTGTCAGATGTATTCTTGAAGGACTCAGGTAGGCGTGTTCTAAGCTTTTCAGTTCAGTCGCTCAGTCATGTCCCACTCTTTGTGACCCCATGAATCGCAGCACACCAGGCCACCCTATCCATCATCAACTCCTGGAGTTCACTCAGACTCACGTCCATCGAGTCAGTGATGCCATCCAGCCATCTCATCCTCTGTTGTCCCCTTCTCCTCCTGCCCCTAATCCCTCCCAGCATCAGAGCCTTTTCCAATGAGTCAACTCTTCGCATGAAGTGGCCAAAGTACTGGAGTTTCAGCTTCAGCATCATTCCCTCAAAAGAAATCCCAGGGCTGATCTCCTTCAGAATGGACTGGTTGGATCTCTTTGCAGTCCAAGGGACTCTCAAGAGTCTTCTCCAATACCACAGTTCAAAAGCATCAATTCTTTGCTGCTCAGCTTTCTTCACAGTCCAACTCTCACATCCATACACGACCACTGGAAAAACCATAGCCTTGACTAGATGGACTTTTGTTGGCAAAGTAATGTCTCTGCTTTTGAATATGCTATCTAGGTTGGTCATAACTTTTCTTCCAAGGAGTAAGTGTCTTTTAATTTCATGGCTGCAGTCACCATCTGTAGTGATTTTGGAGCCCAAAACAATAAAGTCTGACACTGTTCCCACTGTTTCCCCATCTATTTCCCATGAAGTGATGGGAACTGAAACCTGAGGTTAAGGAAGGGTTAAAANTAGGTTGGTCATAACTTTTCTTCCAAGGAGTAAGTGTCTTTTAATTTCATGGCTGCAGTCACCATCTGTAGTGATTTTGGAGCCCAAAACAATAAAGTCTGACACTGTTTCCACTGTTTCCCCATCTATTTCCCATGAAGTGATGGGAACTGAAACCTGAGGTTAAGGAAGGGTTAAAACCCATCATGGAAAATTTAAAGGAACAGGGACTATTAGTTCCTTGTAACAGTCCATGCAACACTCTTATTTTGGGTATAAAGGAATCAAATGGTAAATGGAGACTAGTTCAAGATTTATGAATAATAAATGAGGCTGTAGTTCCTTTATATCCCAGTGGTGCCTAATCCTTATACTCTATTGTCTGAAATTCCTGAATGAGCCAAATATTTCTCAGCAATTGACTTGAAAGATGCCTTCTATTCAGTGCCTTTGGTGGAGGAAAGTCAATTTCTATTTGCCTTTGAGGACCTTAGGAAGCCAGCTTCTCAGTTAACCTGGACAGTTTTGCCCCAGGGATTTCGTGACAGTCCTCACTTATTTGGACAAAGTTTGTCACAGGATCTACAAAACTTTACTAGCTCTGAAGCAGTGGTGTTACAATATGTAGATGATATTTTGCTCTGTGCTGAGACAGAGGAAGCTTGTTCATGAGCCTCAGAAGATTTCTTAAACTTTCTGGCAGGCGGCGGTTACAAGGCATCAAGAGAAAAGGCTCAGCTTTGTCAACAATCTGTTAGATATCTGGGCCTAATCATATCAGAAGGGACTAGGACCATAGGCCCTGCGAGAATTAAACCTATACTAAATCATCCCCTACCTATGACATTAAGACAACTGAGAGGATTTTCGGGAATCACAGACTACTGTCCTATTTGGATTCCGGGTTATGGAGAACTTGTCTGGCCTTTATATAAACTTATAGCTGAAACTCAGCAGGCCCAAACTGACAAACTGGTTTGGTCTCCAGATACTCAAAAGGGTTTTAAGGTTCTTCAGACTGCTCTCCTGCAAGCTCCTGCTTTGATCTTGCCCACAGGGTCAGAATTTAATTTGTTTGTCACTGAAAGAAAAAGTATGGCCTTGGGAGTTTTGACACAATCCTGAGGGCCTCACCAGCAACCTATTGCTTATCTAAGCAGAGAATCAGATGTAATTTCAAGTGGNCATCAAGAGGCTCTTTAGTTCCTCTTCACTTTCTGACATAAGGGTGGTGTCATCTTCATATCTGAGGTTGTTGATATTTCTCCCAGCAATCTTGATACCAGCTTGTGTTTCTTCCAGGCCAGCGTTTCTCACGATGGCGTGCTGCAATTCATGGGGTTGCAAAGAGTCGGACACGACTGAGTGACTGAACTGAACTGAAGTGATACTGAGTATGGTCCATGCCTCTGTTTTCATGAATATGGAGCCCTCCCTTTCTTTCCCTTTAATTGAACAAAATGTAAATCCTAGAGTGTGGACTGATGGAAAATCTATAGGTCGAGCACAAAATGCTATTCCTGTAGTTGTCAAGCTCAAAGACTCACACTTATTTCCACATAAGAAGCAGTATCCACTGAAACCTGAAGTTGAGGATAGGTTAAAACCCATCATCGAGAGTTTAAATGAGTAGGGGATATTAATTCCCTGTAACAGTCCATGCAACATTCCTATTTTTGGGTATAAAGAAATCAAATGGTAAATGGAGAATAGTTCAAGATTTATGAATAATAAGTGAGGCTGTAGTTTCTTTACACCCCTTGGAGCCTAATCCTTATACTCTATTGTCTGAAATTCCTGAATTAGCCAAATATTTCCCAGTAACTGATTTAAAAGATGCCTTCTATTCAGTGCCTTTGGCTGAGGAAAGTCAATTTCTACTTGCCTTTGAAGACTCTATGCAGCCAGCTTCTCAGTTAACCTGGACAGTTTTGCCCCAGGGATTTCATGACAGCCCTCACCTATTTGAGCAAAGTTTGTCACGGAATCTACAAAACTTTAATAGCTCCGAAGCAGTGTTGCTACAATATGTAGATGATATTCTGCTCTGTGCTGAGAAAGAGAAAGCTTGTTCACAAACCTCAGAAGATTTCTTAAACTTTCTGGCAGGCTGTGGTTACAAGGCATCAAGAGAAAAGGCTCAGCTTTGTCAACAATCTGTTAGATATCTGGGCCTAATTATATCAGAAGGGACTAGGGCCATAGGCCCTGAGAGAATTAAACCTATACTAAATCATCCCCTAACTATGACTTTAAGACAATTGAGAGGATTTTTAGGAATCACAGGCTACTGCCGCATTTGGATTCCAGATTATGGGGAACTTGCCCGGACTTTATATAAACTTATAACTGAGACACAGCAGGCCCAAACTAACAAACTGGTTTGATCTCCAGATACTCAAAAGGCTTTTAAGGCTCTTCAGACTGCTCTCCTGCAAGCTCCTGCTTTGAGCTTGCCCACAGGGTTAGAATTCAATTTGTTTGTCACTGAAAGAAAAGATATAGCCTGGGAGTTTTGACACAACCCCAAGGGCCTCACCAGCAACCTATTGCTTATTTAAGTAAAGAATTAGATGTAATTTCACGTGCGTGGCCACACTGTCTAAAAGGAATCGGGGCAACAGCTTTATTAACACCTGAAGCCTTAACAATAATTAATGGACAAAATCTTACTGTACTGACTTCTCATGATGTGAGTGGAATCTTAAACTCTAAGGCTAATACTTGGATGACAGACAGTAGCTTCTTAAATATCAGTCATCGTTATTAGAAGAACCAATAACTAAGCTTAAAGTTTGTAGAAATTTAAATCCTGCCACTTTCCTTCCTGAGAAGAAAAATGAAACACCTGATTGCAATTGTTCCCAATTTCTCACTTTAAACTATGCAGTTTGGGAAGATCTAATGGATACCCCATTAGACAATCCTGACATGGAAATACTTACAGATGACAGCTCTTTTGTTCCGGGATGGGAAGTGTAAAGCAGCTTATGCCCTGGTGATGGCTAAACAGGTTTTAGCAGCAAAATCTCTCCCCCAGGGAACCAGTGCTCAGTTATCGGAGCTTGTGGCTCTAACCCAAGCTCTAGAGTTAAGAAAAGGGCAGCGAATAAATATCTACCCTGATTGTAAGTATGCTTATTTGACTATATGCTCATGCTGCAATATGGAAAGAAAGACATTTTAAAACAGCAACAAGAGAACCCATTAAGCATTTCAGAGAGACTGAGAGACTTTTAACTGCTATATATTGTCCTAAAGAAGCAGCTGTTATGCATTGCAAAGGGCACAGCAGGGATGGGAGTAAAGTAGCCTAAGGTAATCAGCTGGGTGACTGTCAAGCCAGAAAAGCAGCACTTTATGAAACCCCTTCACTACAGCTGCCTTTGATCTGGACAGGTCCTCTGGAACTGGGAAAACCACAATATACTGAGAAAGAATTAGAAAGATATGAGAAAAGAGAGGCCAAGACTCCTGAAAAAGGGCTTCTAGTATCTACTGCCTCTGTATTACTGGGAACAAATAGAGCCATCCCCAAAAGTTAGCCAACAACTTAATTATAATGACTGGAAACAATTGGGAATTTTGCCTCAGGAAATATGCAGTGTAGTCATTCCGCGTTTTCCAACCCCAGTTCAGGTCCTCTCTTTGCTTGGCCAGGCACTGATGGGGACTGGATATCTCAGTCACGCTGGCTTGCTCCAAATGGGACCCATTGGATATGTGGCTCTTACCTATGGGCATGTCTCCCCCCTGGCTAGATAGGGGGATGCACCCTAGGTCTGGCTTTTGCTCACTGCTTCATACTTTCAGAGCTTCCAGAAAAGCCTGCTAATTTACCACACCTTAAAACTCAGAGGGCAAGGTTTTTATTTCACTGGTATGATTATTTGGCTGCAGTGTTTGTTCTGTCTTTGGGAGCTACAGATGTTATGCTATGAGCGGATGCTTTGACTAATTCTACTCAACAGGCACTACAAGATTCTCAAAAAGTTATTTTGGCTCTTAATGCTGAACAAGTACAAATTAGAAAGGTGGTTTTACAAAACAGATGGACCTTAGACATTTTGACAGCTGCACAAGGAGGAAATTGTGCCATTATTCATACCCAGTGCTATATATATATATACCTTTTATGAGAAATAATGTTACTCATTTTACTAAACACATGAACAAGGTGATTGAGGCTATGGATACTCCTGAAGCCTCAATTGCCTCNAAGGTGGTTTTACAAAACAGATGGACCTTAGACATTTTGACAGCTGCACAAGGAGGAAATTGTGCCATTATTCATACCCAGTGCTATATATATATATACCTTTTATGAGAAATAATGTTACTCATTTTACTAAACACATGAACAAGGTGATTGAGGCTATGGATACTCCTGAAGCCTCAATTGCCTCACTTTGGGAGAAGTTGACTAGTTCCCCATGGTGGAAAACTATCTTAATTACAATAATTCTGATTGTTCTATTTTTGCTGTTTGCTCCCTGCCTCTGTAACTGTGTAGCTGGATTTGTTTCTAGTCCCATGAAGGCTTTTAAGTTACAAATGGTTGTCCAAGCTCCTACAAGTGCGCAACTTCCTTGAATTATTACATGGGGCCCCTGGATCAGAGACCCTCAATGTGAGGGTTAGGAGAATATGTTACCTCAACAATTTAGGGACAATGCCCCTTACAGCTCGGAAGAAAGTGTGGAACAAGAACAACACGCCTTTCCCTTGGCAACATAATTCTCCTAAAAGAAAAGGGGGGAATGAAAGAGTCAATTCTTATGCAGGTTGATAAGAAGTCCGGGGGTCCCCAAGGAGAGACGGGTTTGGAATTATCAAGGAGGAGGAAAGGATAAGCTTTTTTTTCCCTCTTCTAAATTCCTTAGCCTTTAGTCACATAAAACATTTTCACCTTTCAGTTCAGTTCAGTTCAGTCTCTCAGTCGTGTCCGACTCTTTGCGACCCCATGAATCGCAGCATGACAGGCCTCCCTGTCCATCACCAAC
>SJYA01014158.1:0-10585 GCA_006410615.1 Neotragus moschatus
GGCTAATGATATTGAACATCTTTTTTATCTGCCAACTTGCTATCCATATACTGTCTGTGAAATATCTCTTTATATATTCTGTCCATTTTCTAATTGGATTGTTTGTGGGGTTTTTTTGCTATTGAATTTTGAAAATTCTTTATAATCTATATATATGCTTTTTGTTAGATTATTTGTGATATTAAATGTTAGGTGATTTGCAAATCTTTTTTCCTAGTTTGTGGTTTGTCTTTTCATCCTCTTGATACAGTCTTTGGCAAAGCAAAATTTTAAAGTTTGATGAAGTCCAATTTATCAATTTTTTTTCTGTGTTTTTTTTTTTGTGTTATGTCTAAGAACTCTTTTCCGAGACCCAGATACTAGCCCCAGAAGAGCTTTTAATAAACATTTTATAGTTTTACATTTAAGTTTGTGGTCCATCCTGAGTTACTTTTATATAAGTAAGGCTTAGTTTGTGGTTCAATTTTTTTTTTGAGGAGTCTACAGATGTCCAGTTGTTACACATCATCTGTTGAAAAGGCTATCCTTTCTCGATGGAATCATTTTGCACCTTAATTTAAAAAATCGCATGTATATATTAGTGTGCATCTTTTTCTGGTTCTCTGTCCCTATCCATTGATCTATGTGTCTGTCCCTCCACCAGCATCACCCAGTCTTGATTACTGTAGTTATGTAATAGTTTTTAATTGCGTAGAGTGATTCCTCTCACTTTATTACTCTTTTTCAAAACTGTTTTAGGTTTTCTAATTCCTTTGATTTTTCAATGTAAATTGTATAATATCATCCATATCTTTAAAAATCTTTATTGAATTTTGACAGGAATTACATTAAACTTTGTAAATCAATTCTGGGAGAATTGATATTTTTAATATGTTGATTCTTCCAATCCATGAACATGAATCCTCTCTCCATTTATTTAGATCTTTAAAATTTTTTTCATCAGTGTTTTATAGTTTTCAACATGTAAGCCCTGTACATGTTTATTATTTATACCTAAGTATTTCTTTTTTTGGAGTTGTTATAATGGTATTATACCTTTAATTTTGGTTTCCACTATTCATTGCTAATATATAGATATGCAATTGATTTTTGTGTGCTGATCTTGTATCCTGTGATCAGAATGAACTCTGTTATTAGTTCTGGGAGATCTTTTATAGTATTTTTTTTTAATTTTCTACATGAACATTCTTATCTGCAACTATGACTTTTTAATTTATATCTGATCTATATGCCTTTAATTTCCTTTTCTTACCTTATTGCTTTGGATAGACCTTACAGCACTAAACATAGATTGTTGAGAGTAGACCTCCTTTTTCACATTATTAGGAGATGAAAACTCAATTTTTTACTGTTATACAATGTTAGATGTAGGCTGCTGCTTCTTCTTCTTTTTTCTTTTTGTAGATGTTCTCTATCAAGTGGAGGAAATTCCCCTCTACTTCTAGTTTCCTTAGAGGATTTTTTCACTGGAAGTTGAATTTTGTCCATTTTTTTCTGTATTCGTAAGTATGAAAGTGAAAGCCACTCAGTTGTGTCTGACTCTTTGCAACCCCACGGACTATACAGTCCATGAAATTCTCCAGGCCAGAATACTGGAGTGGGTAGCCTTTCCCTTCTCCAGGGGATCTTCCCAACCCAGGGATCAAACCCAGGTCTCCCACGCTGCAGGCAGACTCTTTACCAATGAGCCACAAGGGAAGCCCATTTTTTAGTATGATCATGTGATTTTTCTTCATAAGCCTGTTTACAATGGATTGCATGGATCTATTTCAAATGTTGAACCAATCTTACACTCCTAAAATAAGTCCCACTTGGTCACAATGTATAAATCTTTTTAATATATTGCCAAATTCTAGTATTTTGTTAAGGATGTTTATATCTGCATTAATTAGGGATGTTGATCTGTATGTATGATAATATGTACTTTTCTCTTTTTTTTTGTCCTGTATGGGTTTGGTATCAGGGTAATACTGCCTTCATAAAAGGAATTGGAAATGTTCCCTTTTCTTATTTCAATTTCTTGAATACTTATAGTGTTATCCAAATGACTTATTTCATATTGGGTGAGTTGGGATGCTTTGTGCTTTCCAAGGAATTGGTCCATGTTATCTGTGCTGTCAGATTTACATTTGTAGAGCCATTCTCGACATTCCCTTTCTATCCTTCTGATGTCTTCACCGTCTGTAGAGCGCCCCTTGTTCCATTTCTGATACTGGTGATTTGTCTTCTTTTTCTCCCTTTGCTATTCTTGCCAGATGTTTCCTAATTTTATTCGTCATTAGAATCAGCTTTTTGTTTTTATGATTTCCTCTATTTTTATGATTTTACTTTGTTTTTTGTGTTTGTAATTATTATTTCTTTCCTTCTGTTTGCTTTGGGTTCATTCTGCTCTTTTCCCCCTAGTTTCATCTTTAATTTTTTCCCCCAATACAATATTGCATTTAAACTTTATACTTTGTAAGTGGGATATTTCATTCACATAAAACTTTCTAAAGTCTACTTTCTTAAGGTGAGAAATTAGATGAATGATCTGAGACTTTCTCTCTTTCCAATGTAAGCATTTTCAAGGTCAAATTTGCCTGTCACTCCAGGTATCTCTTGACTTCCTGCTTTTGCATTCCAGTCCCCTATAAAGAAAAAGACATCTTTTTCTGGTGTTAGTTCTAGAAAGTCTTGTAGGTCTTCATAGAACCGTTCAACTTCAGCTTCTTCAGCTTTACTGGTCGGGGCATAGACTTGGATCACCGTGATACTGAATGGCTTGCTTTAGAAATGAACAGAGATGATTCTGTCATTTTTGAGATCACATCCAAGTGCTGCATTTTGGACTCTGCTGTTGACTATGAGGGCTACTCCATTTCTTCTAAGGGATTCTTGCCTACAGTAATAGATAAATAATCATCTGAGTTAAACTCACCCATTCCAGTCCATTTTGGTTCACTGTTCCTAAAATGTTGATGTTCACGCTTGCCGTCTCCTGTTTGACCACTTCCAATTTATCTTGATTCGTGGATCTAACATTCCAGGTTCCTATGCAATACTGTTTTTTACAGCATCAGACTTCCATCACCAGTCATATCCACAGCTGGGTATTGTTTTCGCTTTGGCTCCATCCCTTCATTCTTTCTGGAGCTATTTCTCCACTCTTCTCCAGTAGCATATTGGGCACCTACTGACCTGGGGAGTTCCTCTTTCAGTGGCCTATCTTTCTGCCTTTTCATACTGTTCATGGGGTTCTCAAGGCCAGAATATTGAAGTGATTTGCCATTTCCTTCTCCACTGGACCACATTTTATCAGAGTAACAATATTTACTGTTTTGTTGGAGTAACAGGCAAATTTGGCCTTGGAGTGCAAAATGAAGCAGGGCAAAGGTTAACAGAGTTTTGCCAAGAGAACACACTGGTCATAGCAAACACCCCTTTTCAACAACACAAGAGAAGACTCTACACATGGACATAACCAGATGGTCAAAACAGAAATCAGATTGATTATATTCTTTGCAGCCAAAGACGGAGAAGCTCTATACAGTCAGCAAAAACAAGACTGGGAGCTGACTGTGGCTCAGATCATGAACTTCTTTTTGTAAAATTCAGACTTAAATTTAAGAAAGTAGGGAAAACCACTAGACCATTCAGGTATGACCTAAATCCTATATCTTATGATTATATAGTGGAAGTCACAAATAGATTCAAGGGATTAGAACTGATAGAGTGCCTGAAGAACTATGGACAGAGGTTTGTGACATTGTACAGGAGGCAGTGATCAAGACCATCCCCGAGAAAAAGAAATGCAAAAAGGCAAAACAGTTGTCTGAGGAGGCCTTACAAATAGCTGAGAAAAGAAGAGAAGCTAAAGGCAAAGGAGAAAAACAAAGATATACTCATTTGAATGTAGAGTTCCAAAGAAAAGTAAGGAGAGATAAGAAAACCTTCCTCAGTGACCAATGCAAAGAAATAGAGGACAACAATAGAATAGGAAATGCTAGAGATCCCTTCAAGAAAGTTAGAGATACCAAGGGCACGTTTCATGCAAAGATGGGCACAATAAAGGACAGAAGTGGTATGGACCTAACAGAAGCAGAAGATATGAAGACGAGGTGACAAGAATACACGGACGAACTATACAAAAAGATCTTCATGACCCAGATAACCCTTGACCCAGATAACCATGATGGTGTGATCACTGTACTAGAGCCAGACTTCCTGAAATGCAAAGTCAAGTGGGCCTTAGGAAGTATCACTATGACCAAAGCTAGTGGAGGTGATGAAATTCCAGTTGAGCTATTTCAAATCCTAAAAGATGATGCTGTGAAAGTGCTGCCCTCAATATGTCACCAAATTTGGAAAACTCAGCAGTGGCCACAGGACTGGAAAAGGTCAGGTTTCATTCCAATTCCAAAGAAAGGCAAATGCCAAAGAATGCTCAAACTACCGCACAGTTACACTCATCTTATGTGCTAGCAAAGTAATGCTCAAAATTCTCCAAGTCAGGCTCCAACAGTACATGAACCATGGACTTCCAGATGTTTAAGCTGGTTTTAGAAAAGGCAGAGGAACCAGAGATCAAATTGCCAATATCCACTGGATCATTGAAAAAGCAAGAGAGTTCCAGAAAAACATCTACTTCTGCTTTATTGACTATGCCAAAGCCTTTGACTGTGTGGATCACAACAAACTGTGGAAAATTCTTCAAGAGATGGGAAGAATACCACCTTACCTGCCTCCTGAGAAATCTGTATGGAGGTCAGGAAGCAACAGTTAGAACTGGACATGGAACTACAGACTGGTTCCAAATTGGGAAAGGAGTACGTCAAAGCTGTATAGTGTCACCCTGCTTATTTAACTTATATGCAGAGTATATCATGTAAAATGCCGGGCTGGAGGAGGCACAAGCTGGAATCAAGATTGCCAAGAGAAATATCAATAACCTCAGATATGCAGATGACACTACCGTTATGGCAGAAAGCAAAGAAGAACTAAAGAGCCTCTTGATGAAAGTGAAAGAGGAGAGTGAAAAAGTTGGCTTAAAGGTCAACATTCAGAAAACATTCAGAAATAAGATCATGGCATCTGGTCCCATCACTTCATGGTGAATAGATGGGCAAACAATGGACACAGTGGCAGACTTTATTTTTGGGGGGCTCCAAAATCACTGCAGGTGGTGACTATAGTCACAAAATC
The DNA here is from genome assembly GCA_006410615.1 of Neotragus moschatus. Taxonomy (NCBI): domain Eukaryota; kingdom Metazoa; phylum Chordata; class Mammalia; order Artiodactyla; family Bovidae; genus Neotragus; species Neotragus moschatus. The sequence continues at coordinate 5,182 of SJYA01014158.1, forward strand.
AAAAGAAGCTTGCTCCTTGGAAGAAAAGCTATGCCAAATCTAGACAGTGTATTAAAAAGCAGTGACATCACTTTGTCAACAAATGTCCATATAGTCAAAGCTATGGTTTTTCCAGTAGTTTTGTACAAATGTGAAAGTTGGACCATAAAGAAGGCTGAGCGCCGAAGAATTGATGCTTTTGAACTGTGGCATTGGAGAAAACTCTTGAGGGTCCCTTGGACAGCAAGAAAATCAAACCAGTCAATCCTAAAGGAAATCAACACTAATAGTCATTGGAAAGACTGATGCTGAAGCTGAAGTTCCAATACTTTGGCCACCTGATGGGAGGAGCCAACTGGTTGGAAAAGACCCTGATGCTGGGAAAGATTGAAGGCAGGAGGAGAAAGGGAAGACAGAGGATGAGAAGGTTGGATGGCATCACTGACTGGATGGACACGAGTTTGAGTAAACTCTGGGAGTAAGCGATAGACAGGGAGGCCTGGCGTGCTTCAGTCTGTGGGGTCGCAAAGAGTCGGACACGATTAAACTGAACTGAATTGAATGTAAGTATTCAGTGCTATAAATTCCCTCACCACACCACTTTAGCTGCATTCCACAAATTTTGATATTCTGTGTTTTTGTTTTCATTTCGTTTTATGTGTTTTTAAAATTTCCTTTGAGACTTCTTCTTTGACCTATGGGTAATTTTTAGAAGTGTGTTGTTTGTTTCCAATATTTGGAGATTTTCCTGTTGTATTTCTGATATTAATTTCTGCTTCGACTCTCTCATGATCAGAGAACACATTCTGATTTCACTTCTTTTCAATTTGTTGAGATTTGAGAATTCTTTGGTGGTCCACTGGTTAGGACTTGATGCTTGCACTGCCGTAGCCCAGGGTTCAATCCCTGATTGGGAAACTAAGATTCCACAAGCCCTGAGACACAGCCAAAATGTAAATAAATAAACTAAAAATAAATAAATTTGTTGCAATTTCTCATAACCCCTACCTTCACATTTGCATCAGTTCAGTTCAGTTCAGACATTACTCAGTCATGTCTGACTTTTTTTGACCCCATGGACTGCAGCATGCCAGGCTTCCCTGTCCATCACAACTCTTGGAGCTTGTTCAAACTCATGTCCATCAACTCAGTGATTCCATCCAACCATCTTATCCTCTGTCGTCTCCTTCTCCTCCTGCCTTCAGTCTTTCCAAGCATCAGGGTCTTTTCCAATGAGTCAGTTCTTCCCATCAGGTGGCCACAGTATTGGAGCTTTAGCTTCAGCATCAGTGAAAAAACAGATATGATATATTTGCATAGCCTCCCCCATTATCAACATTCTTTACCACAGTGGTACATTTATTACCACTGATGGACCAAAATTGACTCATCATTATAACCCGAAGTTCACCGTCTACACTAGGGCTGACTCTCGGTGCAGTATATTCTATGAGTTTGGCTAAAATGTGTAAAATGACACACATCTCCCGTTAGCCACAGAGAGCATTCACCACACTGAGCATGTTCACTGCCCAAACTGTGTTTCGTCTATACTCTCCCTCCCCCTAATCCCTGGCAACCACTGATCTTTTTACTGTCTCCATAGTTTTTGCTTTTTCAGAATTTTGTGCCTCATACAAGATGCAACCTTTTCAGATTGACTTCTTTCACTTAGTAATATGTGTTTAAGCTTCCTTCATGTCTTTCCCTGGCTTGGTAGCTCATTTTGTTTGATCACTGAATAATATTCCATTGTCTGGATTAGCACCATTTATCTATCCGTTCACCTGATGAAAGACATCTTGGTTGCTTCCAAGGTTTGGCAGTTATGAATAAAGCTGGTAGAAACACCTGTGTGCAGGTTTTGTGTGGACATAAGTTTTTAACTCCTTCGAATAAATACCAAGGAGCTTGATGGGTGGATCGTATGCTAATACTATGTTTGATTTTGTAAAATCTGCCAAACGGCCTTCCAATGTGGCTGTTCCATTTTACATTCCTGCCAGCCATGAGTGAGGGTTCTTGCTGCTCCACATCCTTGGCAGCATTTGGTGCTGTCAGAGTTCTGGATTTTGGCTATTTTAGTAGGTGTACGGTGGTAGAAATGAAAAAGTCTTAAACTCCATTTGTACTAACACAAAGACAAGAAATACTTAGTGATGAATTTAACAAAAGAACAACATTTTTAAAGTCTTAAGATAGATGGGAAAAAATAATATGTTCATGAGTTGGAAGACTCAGTGTTGTCAAAGTGGCCAGTTCCCCCCAAGGGACCAACAGGTTCAGCACAATCTCAATTATATTCTCAGCAGCCTTGTGGAAATATGTAAATTGTCAAGCTGATTCTAAGACTTATATGAAAATGCAAATGCCCTATCGCAGCCAAAATAATTGTTGTATTGCTGGAAGTTGGAGAACGTACCCAAACTGATTTCAGGGCTAAGGAATCAAGGCATAACAGAAAGATTAACGTAGCTGATAGGAGCATCAGAGGTAGATCCACGCTTAATCAGCNTGATTCTAAGACTTATATGAAAATGCAAATGCCCTATCGCAGCCAAAATAATTGTTGTATTGCTGGAAGTTGGAGAACGTACCCAAACTGATTTCAGGGCTAAGGAATCAAGGCATAACAGAAAGATTAACGTAGCTGATAGGAGCATCAGAGGTAGATCCACGCTTAATCAGCATGGATTTGTTGATTTTTCACAAAGGGGCAAACACATTTCAACGGGGAAAAGAAGTCTTTTGAACAAATGGTACTGGAACAGCTGGGAGTCCATATTGAGAGAAATGAAACTTTATCTTTACTTCACATCATATGTGACATTCAACATGGATCATAGATCTAAATGTAAAAGCCCAAACCATACAGCTTCTCAAAGAAAACATTAAGAAAAATCTTCATGACCTATGAACCGGATGAAATTTCTCAGATGGGACACAGGAAGCAGTGGCCAGAAGGAAGATCAACAGACTGACTTCATCAGAGTAGAAAACTTCTGCTTACTGTGAAGAAAACGAGAAGGGGAACCACAAAGGTGGAGAAAATACAGCAAAACAAACAACTGGTAGAGAACTGGTGTCCAGATTAGACAGAAAATCCTACAACTGAATGATCAAGGGGCCTGTGCTCGATTCAAAACGGTCAAAAGCTCTGAACAGACTCTTTAGAAACAGATGTATATGGGAATTCCCTGGTGGTCCAGTAGTTAGGGCTCTGCGCTGCCACTGCAAGGGGGGCAGAGCTCAGTCCCTGGTAGGGTAACTGAGATCCTGCAAGCTGGAAAGCATGGTCAAAAAAACAAACCAAACACACAAAAATGAAGAATGCCTATGAATGGGCAACGAGTGCTCAACATCATTGGTTATCTGGGAAATGCTAATTACAGTCCATGAGATACCACGACAGTGTCTCACGATTAAGATATTCTTATGATTAAAATTTTGGAAGACTGACACCCCCAGATGTTGGCATGAATGTGGAACCACCAGAACGCCCCTCAACTGCTGATGGGAACACAGAATGTTACAAGCATTTTGGAAAATGTTTCACCAGCGGCTTATGAAGTACAAGACACGCTTACCCTCTAACCCAGGAATTCTCCACTACGAGGTATTTTCCTGATAGAAATAAGTGCACCTGTTCACAAAAAAGATGTGTATGTGACTGTTTATAGCAGCTTTTATTTAGAATACACCTCTAATGGGGAACAACCCAAATGTCCATTACCAGGAGAGTGGATATACAAACTGTGGTGTATCTAATACCATGGCACCCTAGTTATTAACAAAATGGGAACGATCTATCAGCGTACACAACACAGATGAACTGCACAGAGACTACACTGAGTGAAAAAACCGGATGCAAATAGCACAAACTGTACGATGCCATTTATATGAAGTTCTAGAACAGGGAAAACTATTCAACGATGAAAAAAGTCAGAATATTGGTTTTCTTCCAGGGTGCAGGATCATCTTGGAAGTCACAAAGATATTTGGGGGGTCGGTGAAAAGGTTCTGTATCTTGAGAAGTGTGTGGGTTACATGGGTGCATGCATTTGTCCAAGCTCGTAGAATTGTACGCGTGAGATTTGTGCATTTCCTTCCATGCACATTTTACCTTAAAAAATTCTGAACTGTAAACAAACATAGATCCAGAATAATACTGAGCAAACAGCAGGAGTTACAGTGGAATGACGGCCACTGTTCATGACTCTTGGATCTATGAAAGACCCACAGTTCGCTGCATCTTCGCTTGGCCACCCTCAAGCGTGGTGAGGGCAGAACTCTTTGCTGCCCTGACTGTACTTGCTCACAGTCACAGGCGAAGTTCTCCCCCATTCTAGAGATGGGAGGTGCCCCTTGGGACTGCTGCCACAGCAACACTTTGCCTGTTTGTATCTGGAAGGCAGCTCATGTCTGCTCTCTCTCCATCACTGGCACGACTTGCTTGATTCACACATCCTCTGATGGGCCACCCTCCACTGTACCAAGGACCAATGTTGTGCCTCAATAGACCTCCTCCTGGGGACCACTGCCCTGCTCCTTGCAGTCAGAATTCACCTGGGAATGGGGTGCCTTCGTTCCAGACACAGTCTTGTAAAGATTTCCGTGTGAAATCTGGAGCATTTTCATTCCCATGTTCACAAATCACCAAATATTCATTCAGCTCCAGCTGTGTGCTACGTCCTGAAGATTCTTGGGACCTACATGTGGGCAAATCAAGGAAGTACCTTTGGCCTCAGGGACTTACATTCTGGTGGAAGGACACAGAGTGAAGGCGGAATAATGACCCTGTTAGTATGTGACCTTTAATGACAAACATGTGATCTGGCAAAGGCCTGGATGTCCTCTCATGCGTGCGTGCTAAGTCGCTTCAGTGTGTCCGACTCTTTGCGACTCTATGGACGGTAGCCTGTCAAGGCTCCTCTGTCCATGGGATTCTCCAGGCAAGAAAACTAGAGTGAGTTGCCATGCCCTCCTCCAGGGGATCTTCCCGATCCAGGGATTGAACCTGAATCTCTTAAATTTCTTACATATGTAGGCGGGTTCTTTACCACTGACATCACCTGGGAAGCCTCTCTCTTCTCATACCCGAGAGTAAGAGCATCAACCTGACTCCCACCCTGCTAAGGGAGGGTGGCTAGACCCCTGAGCTCCTGGCTTGAACAACAGGAACCAGAGATTGGAGCCAATGTTTGGAGAGGCCAGATGGATGACGAAGGGTCTGAATCTGCTCGGATGTGGATGTGGAATCATTTGCTTCCTCAGGCTGCTTATGACCTCTGACTTCATGTAGGCTCCTTCTTGCTGGGGCTTGCTCTCCCTCAGGACTGGACACAGCCTGTGTTAGACAGTTCAGTTCAGTTCAGTTGCTCAGTCGTGTCCGACTCTTTGCGACCCCATGAATCACAGCACGCCA
>SJYA01014159.1:0-10584 GCA_006410615.1 Neotragus moschatus
AAAAAAAAATCCTGCATTTACTTCAGTATCAACTTCAAAATGTAGGAAATATGCAAATAATTGAGTATTTAATTTAATCTTGAGTTAATTTAATCTTACTTTGGCTTTCAGACTTAAAAAAAATTTTTAATATTATAATAGTACTCTGAAAAGAGACTATTTGAATCTTGGCTCTAAAGTTTTAAAATAACACTTTTCTTAGATTTGTCTTTGGTATAAATCATAATGTAGACAGCTTCTATAATGTGTTGTTTTAGTCAGTTTGGGATGATAGATCTGCCTAACAGACAGCTCAACAATCCCAGTGACTTACAGTGAGAAACTTACAATGGTCACAGGTCTGGGAGGTGACTACGGTGGCTGTTTTTCAGTCTGCAAGTCAGTTTCATATCTGTTTACATGTCTTTTATTCTGAGACCTAGGCAAGATCTTCTGATGACAGATGACAGAAGCCCAAACCTGCAAATCAAACACACCAGCCAGTTCAAAGCGTCTGATTAGATGCAGCACATACAGTATTCACTGGTCAAAGCAAATGATGAAAAAAGTGAAGTGAAAATGCAAGTTGCTCAGTCGTGTCCGACTCTTTGCAACCCCATGGACTATACAGTCCATGGAATTCTCCAGGCCAGAACACTGGGAGAAGGGTAGCCTTTCCCTTCTCCAGGGAATCTACCCAACCCAGGGATCGAACCCAGGTCTCCCTCATGCAGGTGGATTCTTTACCAGCTTAAGTACTAATTCTAAGAAAAACTACACTCTTTTTCCCAGACTTTCCCTCCTTAACATCAAAACCTTTGCTTGGCTTTTACCATTGTGAATTAAGGTAGCACAGGAAAAATGGACTAGAGAGAAATTGAGAGAAAGCCTGAGAAATCTAAGTCTTCCTCCATTTTGAAAGCAGATCTACCACTTAGCATTTCTGTCCCTTGGATAGAGAATTAGAAGAGAAATGTGTCCATGCAAAATCTACTACCACATTGTGATTCTACCTACTATTTGAATGTGCTCCTTCCTGTCAGCTTAGTAGAAAATAATTCATAACAACTTCTTATGAGGAATAAAGAGGAAGAATCAGAAAGGAAACGGTCCTCAAACTTTTTTCTCTGTTTAACAAATGCACTGCAGTGAGCATCTGTCATTTTTAACATGCCCAGTACTGATGACTCAGATTGTAAAGAATTTGCCTGCAATGTCAGAGACCTAGGTTTGATCCCCAGGTTGGGAAGATCCTCTGCAGGAGGGCATGGCAACCTACTCCAGTATTCTTGCCTGGAGAATTCCCATGGACAGAGGAGCCTGGCAGGCTATAGTCCGTGGGGTAGCAAAGATTCAGACACAACTGAATAACTTAAGCATAGTACTCATTTTCATGTCTTCTGACAAAACCAATCTTTCCTCGTGCATATTCTAATATGATTTGAGTGAAGTTGATTCAGACCCTATGGCCATGGGGCATAGGCTTGAGAAACTAAAGCATCATATCCCAGGGGTTAATTTAAAGGTGAGCAGGTGATGCAATTTGAGTCCTGCTGCTGCTAAGTCGCTTCAGTCGTTTCCGACTCTGTGCGTCCCCATAGACGGCAGCTTACCAGGTTCCTCCATCCCTGGGATTCTCCAGGCAAGACTACTGGAGTGGGTTGCCATTTCCTTCTCCAATGCATGAAAGGGAAAAGTGAAAGTGAAGTCGCTCAGTCGTGTCTGACTCTTCGAGATCCCAGGGACTGCAGCCTCCCAGGCTCCTCAGTTCATGGGAGTTTCCAGGCAAGAGTACTGGAGTGGGTTGCCATTGCCTTCTCCCCAGTCTGAGTCCTAGAGACTGTATTTAGGACTTTTTTTCAAACTATTGGAAATAAAGTATTCCCCCACTGCCATTGTGGTTAGGATGATGTATAAGCTAAAAAGTGTAGGCAGCCATCTTTCCATCATGTGGAGGAGAGTTGAGAATTTTACCATTGTATAGCAATACAGAGAACATAATGGATAAGCCAGAGTCCTTGTGGTGTTGTTTTATTCTCTTTGTTCAGACATGCTTTAAAATACTCTCTGTCTTTCAAGTTACATGCCTCAAGAAATTCACAGGTTAGGTCAACTAGTTTCGGGTGACTTTTCTGTCATGTGCTACCAAGTGACTTCCTGATTGTTAGTTTCTGCATTTTCTGTAGCTCACATTAGTATCTAGAAAAACTTTGTAAAGCATACACCTATTAAAAAAAAGGGGGGGGGAGGTTTTCCTGATAGTTCAATTGGTAAAGAATACACCTGCAATACAGGAGACTCCATTCTGATTCCTGGGTTGGGAAGATCCACTGGACAAGGGATAGGCTACGCACTCCAGTACTCTTGGACTTACTTTGTTTTCAGCTGACAGGAAAAAAAAAAAAAAAATCTGCACGCAAAGTGGAGACCTAGGTTAAATCCCTGGGTTGGGAAGATCCCTTGAAGAAGGGAAAGACTACCCACTCCAGTATTCTGGCCGGGAGAATTCCATGGAGGGTATAACCCATGGGGTTTCAAAGAGTCAAACATGACTGAGATATATTTTCATAATAAAAAATAAAGGTGCACACAACTGGAAAGAAAAAAAAAATTCCCTACAAAGTTAATTATTTCTTGCAGTGCTTTTTTCTGTAATTCCCACTCTGCTCCTACCCCTCTGTGTAATTAAAGGTATTTGTAAAAATAAAATGGAAAGTCCAAGAGAGCCACTAATAAGGTGTGAAAAATTATTCAGAAACAAATTACTATCTCAAGTTATGAAATTATTTTCTTTAGGTTAATAGGATGCTGTATATTTCAAATAATAAATTTTTGAGAAAAATATGAATGTGATTATAGAACAAATATTCTCTGACTAAAATTTATTGTAGAAGATGATAAAAAATTTTTTTCACAAGTTCAGTTCAGTCGCTCAGTCATGTCTAACTCTTTGTGACCCTCGGACTGAAACCTTGAAGGCCTTCCTGATCATCACCAACTCCCAGTGTTTACTCAAATTCACGTCCATTGAGTCGGTGATGCCATTGAGCCATCTCATCTTCTGTAGTATCCTTCTCCTCCTGTCTTCAGTCTTTTCCAGCATAGAATCTTTCCAAATGAGTCAGTTCTTCATATCAGGTGGCCAAAGTATTAGAGTTGCAGCTTCAACATTGGAGTTTCAGCTTCCAATGAATATTCAAGGCTGATTTCCTTTAGGATGGACTAGTTGGATCTCCTTGCAGTCCAACGGTCTCTCAAGAGTCTTCTCCAACACCACAGTTCAAAAGCATTAATTCTTTGGAGCTCAGCTTTCTTTATAGTCCAACTCTCACATCCATACATGACTACTGGAAAAACCATAGCCTTGACTAGATAGCCCTTTGTTGGCAAAATAACGACTCTGCTTTTTAACATGCTGTCTAGGTTGGTCATAGCTTTCTTCTAAGGAGTAAGCATCTTTTAATTTCATGGCTGAAATCACCATCTGCAGTGATTTTGGACCTGCCCCCAAAAAAGTCTGTCACCATTTCCCCATCTATTTGCCATGAAGTGATGGGACCGGATGCCATGATCTTCATTTTCTGAATGTTGAGTCTTAAGCCAAGTGTTTCACTCTCCTCTTTCACTTTCATCAAGAGGTTCTTTAGTTCTTCGTCTTCTGCCATAAACGTGGTGTCATCTGTGTATTTGAGGTTATTGATATTTCTTCTGGCAATCTTGATTCCAGCTTGTGTTTCTTCCAGTCCAGCGTTTCTCATGATGTACTCTGCATATAAGTTAAATAAGCAGGGTGACAATATAAAGCCTGGAGGTACACCTTTCCCTGTTTGGAACCAGTCTGTTGTTCCATGTCCAGTTCTAACTGTTGCTTCCTGACTTGCATACAGATTTCTCAAGAGGCAGGTCAGGTGGTCTGGTATTCCCATCTCTTGAAGAATTTCCCACAGTTTATTGTGATCCACACCATCAAAGGCTTTGGCATAGTCAATAAAGCAGAAATAGATGTTTTTCTGGAACTCTCTTCCTTTTTCGATAATCCAGTGGATTGGCAATTTGATCTCTGGTTCCTCTACCTTTTCTAAAACCAGCTTGAACATCTGAAAGTTCACAGTTCACATACTGTTGAAGCCTGGCTTGGAGAAGTTTGAGCATTACTCTACTAGCATGTGAGATGAGTGCAGTTGTGCAGTAGTTGACCATTCTTTGGTGTTTCCTTTCTTTGGGATTGGTATGAAAACTGATCTTTCCCAGTCCTGCGACCACTGCTGAATTTTCCAAATTTGCTGGCATAATGAATTCAGCACTTCCACAGCATCATCTTTAGGATTTGAAAAACCTCAACTGGAATTCCATCACTTCCACTAGGTTTGTTCATAGTGATGTTTCCTAAAGCCCACTTGACTTTGCATTCCAGGATGTCTGGCTCTGGGTGAGTGGTCATACCATTGTGATTATCTGGGTCATGAAGGTCTTTTTTGTATAGTTCTTCTGTGTATTCTTGCCACCTCTTCTTAATATCTTCTGCTTCTGTTAGGTCCTTACCATTTCTGTCCTTTATTGAGCCCATCTTTGCATGAAATCCTCCCCTGGTATCTCTAATTCCTTCAAGAGATCTCCAGTCTTTCTCATTCTATTGTTTTCTTCTATTTCTTTGGACTGATTACTGAGGAAAGCTTTCTTCTCTTGATAATTTACCTGCAGATTTGGGCCATCTAAGGCCTGAGTTCTAACATAATTCTAATGTTTTGTGACTGGGGAAATTACTCAGCTTCCTGGCTAACAGCATCACCTACAAAACAAAGGGGCCAAATTAGCTCACTTCTGAAGATGTTTCTCTCTTGAAAATATTATAAGTTCTGCCATATTGCTTGCATTAGTTTCACTTTTAATATCATGTTCTCATACATGAATGCAACATTACCTTTATACTTTTATGAATGCTTATATTATCCTCAGAGTAAAAATCTGTCCTTGATTTTACTTTTGAAGAAATAGCTACATTTTTAAGCATACAAAATAAAGTAAGAGAATCAAAAAATGATAAAGTATTTTAATTTCCGTAATCTCAACTTTGTCTCCTAAGCAGAACCGAGTGAAGATAATGCTGACTAACCCACTATGCATACTGCATTGTGAAAGTCTATGGCTCGTGCTGACACATTCATAATATTTATCTGAATAGGAGAGAAAAAAATTATTATGCAGTGTGTTGATGCTTTGAAAAGTATATTCCCAAGCATTTCAAGTGCTTAATTATAAGCTGAACATTGAAACCATGGTACAGAGAGGTTACTTACTCTGGGACCTCTATAAACTTATATTGTTATTGAACAAACTGGAGAGGTTTGAAAGTGGATTACCAAGAGATTTCTTAAGAACTAATTTTCTATACTGGATTAGTGAAGCTGCTTATGGCTTATTAATTTGTACTCCCTTTAGAAATCTATTTATTTATCTTGTTTGTTACATTTGCTTGAGAAATCCTTATGAGTATATGAACTAAATGGAAAATAAAGGATTTTGAACGTTTTTTTCTTCTTTCCTAATTCAATAGAGATTGCAGATTAGGACAATGCTATTAAAAGAGTTTTGAGTGTCTTTATTCTTGTACAAACTCAAAGATTATTCAAATTCACATGTGCACAGACACATATATCATTAAAGGAGTTAGATAAAAACAGATAAAATAGTAACAGAATTTCCTTTAAAAGCATCAGGCCTTATCAAGTAAACGTTATTAATTTATATTTGTTTCACAAAGAAATTGAAGCTGCTTAAAATAGTGGATACCATGAAAATAGTGAAAATAAAGAGTTGATAAATTAAATGAATTTAAAAAATGATAGGAAGATAACAAAACTGGAATTCATGAAACATAGTCTGAAATGCACAGCATAAGTCCCACATAGCTATTAGAGATGGGCTATATATTTAGCTCTATTTAGCTCTAATTACTTAAAGCCAGATAGAAGTGCAAATCATAATTCTATATAATTTCATTACATAGAAAGATAAATTCAAGCCTACTCTCAATGAGAAAATAAGCATTTCTGTAACTGAAACTTGAAACAAATTTCTTCTGTGAAATCCTTTGGACAGTGCATGATATAAAATGATACTTTGATTTTATACTCAACTAAAGCCTTATAAAAGTGCAATAATGCATGGATATGACTTTCAGTTAAGTCGCTCAGTCATGTCCAGCTGTTTGGGACCCAATGGACTGCGGCATGCTAGGCTTCCCCATCTGTCACCAAATCCCAGAGCTTTCTCAAAGTTGTATCCATTGAGATGGTGATGTCATCCAACCATCTCATCCTCTGTCAACCCCTTCTCCTCCTGCCTTCAGTCTTTCCCAGCATCAGGGTCTTTCCCAATGAGTCAGTTCTTCACATTAGGTGGCTGAAGTATTGGAGATTTGAATACTCATTGAAAAAGACGGATTTCCTTTAGGATTGCCTGGTGTTATCTCCTTGCAGTCCAAGTGATTCTCAAGAGTCTTCTCCAACACCATAGTTCAAAAGCACCCATTCTTCAGCCCTCAACTTTCCTGAAGGTACAACTCTCACATTCATATGAAAAAGCCATAGCTTTGACTAGACTGACCTTTGTCAGCAGAGTAATGTCTCTGCTTTTTAATATGACTTTAAAAAGTAATATTTCTGTATCCTGCATTGAACCTAGACTGGTGATTCATTTCTTATATGATATTATTCATGTTTCAATGCGACCCAGGGGGATGGTATGGGGAGGGAGGTGGGAAGGGGATTCAGGATTGGGAACACGTGTACACCCGTGGCAGATTCATGTTGATGTATGGCAAAACCAATACAATATTTTAAAATAATTAGCCTCCAATTAAAATAAATAAATTTAAATTTCAAAAAAGGTAATATTTCTTTGGATTGATTGATGAAAGACACTGTGGTGGAGTCCAGTAAGAATGAGTCTGTGCTAAGCCAAAACAGTACAGATTATTTGTAATGATATACTATTAAGCTATTAAATGCTGTACCTTAAGTGATCATGATGATATTTTGTGGAAAAAGAGTTGTATTTTACGTTATAGACAATAAGCCAAAGGACATTTTACTACCTTACCTGCATAGTACATATAATTTAATTTGTACCCCTTGTGTGATCTTTTTCCAGTAGTCATGCATAGACGTGAGAGTTGGACTATAAAGAAAGCTGAGCATTGAAAATTGATGCTTTTGAATTGTGGTGTTGGAGAAGACTCTTGAGAGTCCCTTAGACTGCAGGGAGATCCAACCAGGCAATCTTATAGGAAATCAGTCCTGAATATTCATTGGAAGGACTGCTGCTGAAGTTCAAACTCCAATACTTCAGCCACCTGATGTGAAGAACCAACTCATTAGAAAAGACCCTGATGCCGGGAAAGACTGAAGACAGGAGAAGGGGATGACAGAGGATGAGATGGTTGGATGGCATCACTGACTGAATGGATATGAGTTTGAGTAGGCTCCGGGGGTTGGCGATGGGCCAGGAAGCCTGGCATGCTGCAGTCCATGGGATCTCAAAGAGTCAGACATGACTGAGTGACTGAATTGAACTGTGTGTGATGTGATCTGGACACTATCTTTTTAGAATTTCATAAAACATAAACCTTGCCAAACCTCTGTTAGATGGTAGGTTGAAAGATGGAAACTCCTGGATGCTTTCCTCAGCTGCTCAAACAAATGCAGAAAGCACTGAGAAGGAGGACTGGATTGCTGCCATGAGCTGATTGGCTTTTTCTGGCTCCCTGAGCCATTAGCAGCTCTCTTGTAGCAGCAGATGAATGAGATGGTACAAAAAGCAATCCAGCGTAAACTTCACTCCTTAGCTTCTCTTTCTAAGAGGTGCATTAGAAGCTTTATTGACTATGAATTGAATTACACACACATAGACACACACACACAAAATCTCATAATTATCAGTCTTCTTGAGAGACTTAGATAAAAACAGAGACATGAATACAGCATGACAAATATAATTAACCATGCTGTATGTTGTATATGAAAGTTGAGGGAGTAAATCACAAGAGCTCTCATCAGATTTTTTCTGTTTCTTTCATTTTTATCTATCTTTAAAGTTTGTAGCTATATACATTACATGATATGCACTAAATTTATTGTGATAGTCATCTCATGATGTATGATATATGAAGGTGAATCAAAATACTGTGTACCTTAAACTTATATAATGCTATATGCCAATTATATCGCAATAGAACTGGAAGAATTTAAAAAAGGAAAGAAAGAGAAAGTTAAAAAAAAATGAAGACATAAAATTTCTTTTGGAAATGCAAATTAATCCAGGTATATCATGAAAGAAATGCAGTGATCCTTATAAACTTCACATAGGTAAAAAGCAGAAATGTCAGAAGTGAAAATATATAGTTGGTCTAGGAATTTGTCTTATTGGAAATATAAATGCTTAGAATTTTAAAAAAGGCTGACAGTATTTGCAATAGCTATCTTTGTTGGCTTTTGGTATTTGGATTTTTTTTTTTTGCTATTTATTTACATTTATGTTTTTCTCTATATGTTCTATGTATTTCTGAATTTTAATAATAAGTGCATATTAATTCCATACTAAAAAGATAAATGATTACTGCTACTTCAAATTGATTATCCTAAAAAATGTTAACAGCATAATCAGATTTAGTAAGATCACTAGTAAACATATTGTTTTTGAATCTCTTAGCTTGAATGATACAAAACTAGAATTATTTTTCACCTCAAATAAAACCTATGACTTTTTAAACTGAAAGGAAAGGAGTGGAAACAAACAAACAAACAAACAAAAACCAACCCTCTTATTTAGTGAGAGATAAATAAGTGGAGTGCAAGCCTTAATACTTGCTAATGAATCTAGGTCTAATTTTCTTATAATGTGTCAAGGAGGAAGAATCCATAATATTTGGTGAGGTAGTATTAAATTCATGAGAAGAATTTTTATTAAGCCCAAGAAAATAGGTTAGAACTGAAAATCTTCCCCAAGGAAGATTAAAAAAGGAAAGAAAGAGAAAGTTAAAAAAAAATGAAGACATAAAATTTCTTTTGGAAATGAAGACTTGCCTTAGCTTTGGGAGCAGAAGCCCAGTTCTGCCCTCAGAGTCAAATCCCTATATCTGTTTTCCCACATCCTAGATTTCACCTAAAATAACCTAATTAGGTAAAGACAATATTATTGGCCCTATTAGTTCTGACAGCGGCATGCAAGATGGTGCCATAACTGTTTCTATTATGACATTGTTCAGTTCAGTTTAGCTGTTCAGTCATGTCTGACTCTTTGGGACCCCATGGACTGCAGCACACCAGGCTTCCCTGTCCATCACCAACTCCCCAGAGCTTGCTCAAACTCATGTCTATCAAGTCAGTGATGCCATCCAACCATCTCATCCCCTGTCGTCCCCTTCTCCTCCTGTCTTCAATCTTTCCTAGCATCAGGATCTTTTCAAAATGAGTCAGTTCTTCTCAACAAGTGGCCAGAGTATTGGAATTTCAGCCTCTGCATCAGTCCTTCCAATGAACATTCAAGACTGATTTCTTTTAGGATGTGACATTGTAAGAAGGATGAAACAATGTAAATAAATATCATAAACTAAATATGACAGCCATGTAATCAATGAAATGCCAAAAAAAGAGATCACAAGCAACTCTGGATAGGTTTACAGCATGACAGATTTGACTAGTTTTGGGCCGTCAATCAGAAACATATGGAATATCCTGCAGAAGAAAATGGATTTCATTATATCCCTTTTAGAATATACCAGAAACACACTTTGGGGTAGAACTTGGATGGTGTGGATGGATGGGGACAAGTAAGATTGACTCAGGTGGCTTGACTCTGTCTTCCTAGGAATGTTTTCTTTTTTTTTTCCAAATTACCAATTAAGCAGTTTTTAGTGAGCACATTAAAAAAATGAGCACCTCATTCCATTCAGAGACACTCAGAGGGCTCAAACAAACCTTGTGTCCACAAGGACCCAGAGACTCCCCCAGAGACTGAGACAGAATTGTGTTTGAGTGTCCCCTGTGGAGGTGCAGGTCAGCAGTGGACTGTTGCAGGGGCAGGGGCTCTGGGTGTAGCAGACTTGGGTAAGAAAGCCTTCCTCAGTGATCAGTGTAAATAAATAGAGGAAAACAACAGAATGGGAAAGACCAGAGATCTCTTCAAGAAAATTAGAGATAACAAGGGAACATTTCATGCAAAGATGCACTCAACAAAGGACAGAAATGGTATGGACCTAACAGAAGCAGAAGATATTAAGAAGACGTGGCAAGAACACAAAGAAGAACTATACCAAAAAGATCTTTATAAGATCTTCATGACCCAGATAATCACAATGGTGTGATCACTCACCTAGAGCCAGACATGCTGGAATGTGAAATTAAGTGGGCCTTAGGAAGCATCAGAACAGGTCTCTTGGGTTTCCTAACCCTACTGCTCTCCACCCAGGTGCCCTTTCCCAATAAAATCTCTTGCTTTGTCAGCACATGTTTCTCCTTGGACAATTCATTTCCGAGTGTTAGACAAGAGCCCAGTTTTGGGCCCTGGAAGGGGTCTGCCTTCCTGCAACAAACGGCGACTCTGGTG
>SJYA01014160.1:0-10584 GCA_006410615.1 Neotragus moschatus
GATGGACTGGTTGGATCTCCTTGCAGTCCAAGGGACTGGCAAGGAGTCTTCTCCAACACTACAGTTCAAAAGCACAAATTCTTTGGTGCTCAGCTTTCTTTTTTGAATATGTTAAGGTAATCTAACTTGAGGTGATACTGCACCTGCTGCTGTTTAGTTGCTTCAGTCATATCTGACTCTGTGAAACCCTGTGGACTGTAGCTCACCAGCTCCTCTGTCCACGGGATTCTCCAGGCAAGAGTACTGGAGTGGGCTGCCATGCCCTCCTCCAGGCGATCTTACCAACCCAGGGATTGAACTCAGGTCTCCTGCATTGCAGGCAGATTGTTTACCACTGAGCCACCAGGGATGCCCTGAGGTGATACTATCCAAATGTAATCATTGGTTAGTAATCACATAAAATTTAGTTTTAAGTTATTTTAAGAATTTGGGCTTATATTTTATTGAAAACTAAGTAATGACATGTTCATTTGATAATATTGACATGAGTTTAATTCATGCATATATTAAATGTGCTAAAATAGTACATTGGTTTCACTGAACTCAACAAAAGTGAGGCCAAAAATAGAATTTCTGTTAAATAAAAAATTAATATGATTATGTAATTTAAGAATAATGGTTAGTTTAAACATAAATGAAGATATACAGGAGTTAAGAATTAGTTTTTGCTTTGTTTTTCTGGGTAATCCTACCATGCAATTACTTCTACTAATTAACTCATGTTGATAAGCCATTTCCTAGAAAGAAAAAAAAAAATTTTTTTCCCAAAGTGGGAAATTTATTTTAATTTTACCTATGTTAAAGTTCAAAGTGTGATATTTGTGTTTTTAAGAAATCTAGAAAAACAACATAAGCTTTATTTTATGCATCAATTTTATCTTCCTGTCTTCCTCGACCCAAATGGAGCTTTTGAATCAATATTCATCTCAATATTTGATTCCACTTTTCACTCAGTGATTTTTTACTGACTTTCAGCTTTCAAGTTCAGATCATTCATCAGAATGTAATACTAAGGATATTTACTTTTAATAGAAGCAATTGTTTCTACTTGCTGATTATATCAAAATTTCATTTTTGAATGCCCACAGCACTGATTAACAACAGTAAAAACTTAATAAAAAATCAGCTACAAGTTTCTAGATTATTTTAAGAATAGCTAAACCCATTATACCTTTAGAAATAATCTTTTTAGGTAAATATGCCTGTATTTTATTCCAGAGTTGGATCAATGAATTTTAACAGAGAATGCAGCAATGTATTTCATTTAGGACATTTCTGATGATTGTCATTAGATGTTATTATGAGGAGATAAACAGTCATTTTGCCACTGAAATAATGTGGACTGTGTTTCTGTCTTTCACAGCAGCTTGAGCTTTGAAGATGTTAGCTGTGAAATATTACTGTGAACCTAGTGATGCAAAGGGAAAATTAAACCTTGATTATATGTGTGGGATATTATTTTGTTTATTGTATTTATTGATTGTACAATAATCATATGTCTAAAAGTATGCAAGGGTGACTCTAACTCAAATAACTTCGCTGTCCTCATATACCATCGATTATTCTGGAAATGCTTCTCCTTCCTAGTTTGAATTTCTGAACATCTTTCTCCACATCTCTACTGCTAAGTCACTTCAGTTGAGTCCGACTCTGTGCAACCCCATAGACAGCAGCCCACCAGGCTCCCCCGTCCCTGGGATTCTCCAAACAAGAACACTGGAGTGGGCTGCCATTTCCTTCTCCAGTGTATGAAAGTGAAAAGTGAAAGTGAAGTTGCTCAGTCGAGTCCGACTCTTGGTGACCCCATGGACTGCAGCCTACCAGGCTCCTCCATCCATGGGATTTTTCCAGGCAAGAGTACTGGAGTGAGGTGCCATTGCCTTCTCCATACACATCTCTAAGTAGTATGTAAAGCTAAAAGTCACAATAGGTGCCTGATATTTGCTCTAAAAAAATCTATTTTATTGATATACACTTCACTCTTTACCTTTGTTTCCTTATGGCTGAACTTTCTCATTCTTTGGTTCCTCTGATGTCTAATGCCACCAACCTGATTTACCTACTGGCCAGTTTCTAGGCTTTAAAGTCTGACTGTTTCTGGATTTTTGAACTCATCCAAGCCCTATATCATAAATTCACTGGTAGCAATGTCCTTGTTTGGAATGATTCCAGTACTTTGGCACTAATCTTGTAAACAGTGCTTACTTAGTTCTGTCTACAGACTTATCTAGAGCATCTATAACTGAAAAATCAGAATTTTGAAGAATTTTAATAAAACATATATATCAGTTCAGTTCAGTTGCTCAGTCATGTCCAACTCTTTGGAACCCCATGGGCTGCATCACACCAGGCTCCCCTGTCCATCACCAACGTAAAAGCATGAAAACAATACAGTGTTATAGCCTGAAGTAATAATGTAATTATTATGAAAATTCATGAATGTTGCTTTGATCTCCTGCATTGCTGGTGGGTTCTTTACCATCTGAGCCACCAGGGAAACCCAAGAATACTGGAGTGGATAGCCTATCCCTTCTCCAGGGATCTTCATGACCCAGGAATCCAACAAGGGTCTCCTGCATTGCAGGTGGGTTCTTGACCAGCTGAACTACCAGAGAAGTGCCATGCTCAGTGGATAAGTTGTCTCCAGTTCTCTTGCAACCCCATGGACTACAGCCCACCAGGTTCCTCTGTCCATGGCATTTCCCAGGCAGGAATACTGGAGTGTACTGTTGGTTGTCATTTCCTTTTCCAGGGGATCTTCCTGATCCAGGGAATGAACACATGTCTCTTGCATTCTTTACCACTGAGTCACCAGGAAATCCCCATCATTACATAGTATAAGTTTAATCTTTTCAACTAAATTTTAGTTTTGCTTAAAAAGTCATCAGTTATAAAGATTTTATTTTAACATTACAGAGATCAAAGTATAGATTAGGAACTTATAACCAACATTTGCCTTGGTTATTTCCTTTACTTTATTGGAAAATACAAGTTAAGTATCTCTCCTAAGTAAAGATTATCCAATATGATGGGACAAACTGAGAGCATGTGCAAACTTCAAAGGAGAGTTAAACTTCTAAATTTCCCGCTTCAGGAGAACAGTAAATTTGTATAAATATCATTGGATAATTTGGTATTCTATAATGAAAGCACATTTCCAGGGGTGATATTTAAGTAGTATACTTTCTATAGCTGATTTGCTGGCAGTTGGTCTGATTGTCAGTATCTCTGTCATTTAGGCTATTAATTTTTTGATATTACCTTTATGATTAAAAAATAAATCTACTCTTGATATATGCTCCAGTTAACTTAAAAACATGTAAAAAGATGTTCATTGCAGTAAATTTTTATAATATTAAAAATCAAAATTAAGTATACTTTACAAACATCTGTAAGCATAAAAACAAGGGAAGATTTTGACAGGAGCAATTATTTTGCATACACTTTAATTGGGAACTATAACATTTGGTTACCAACAGCTTCTTCCAAGAACTTCTATAGATGGAGGCTAGCTAGCTGGCCCATTGCTTCGGGTAAGACTTTACAGGTAGTGTTTCCACAGCTAATATCCAGCCTTTATGTATGCAGCCTGATAACTCTGTGGTATCAGTCCTTCCAGAAGTGATTATGTTCTAAGAAACTGATTCACAGTGGCTAATCTCACAAAGAAGGGGACGGATAAACCAAAATGGCAATTTATACATTCACAGTGACAGAGATACCTGGCAGGATAAACAACACCTGTCATTTCCCTGGATTCTCCCTCCTGATGGGTAAATCAACCCAGGGCAACCACATTATAGATTAGAAGGCTGATCTGTGTGCCCTGGGCTAAACAAAATTCATATATTTTAAGGCTATTTCAAGATATGATTCATATCTTGATGAATTTCTTTTTCTGTCTGAAAGATATTTTCACTCAAATAACTGATAATAGTCCTTAAAATCTGACACCGTTTCCCTTTTTGAACTGTAGAAATATGTGCATATTCTACTATTTGTTTCTCTTTGAAATTGAAAATAGTCCCATAGCCATATGGACACCTTCCCTTCTTTTGTTACTAAAGTTACTCTGAATATATTTTGATATATTTGAAAATATACAGATTCTTTTTTGTGTGTGTGTGTGTGTGTGTACACCTGATCTCAAGATAAACTTTTGTCAACTTGGCTATGCTCGAGAGCAATTAGTATGCTAATTCAAGATTTATTCAGCAAACTCATATTGCTTGTCATATTAGGCATTGGTAGAGACAAAAGATAGCCAATCCTGGTTTTCAAAAAGTGGGCAGCTCAAGATATAATAAAGGTAACTCAAAAATATTTCTAATTTCCAATGATATGTGTTATAGTAACTAAAATTTGATGTACATCAGAGTTACAAGAGAAAAAACAAAGACAAAAAATGAGAAAAGGTTTCTAGAGGGTAAAGAATTTGAGCTAATAAGAAGGAGTAGGCATTTGTAGACTGACTATCAAAAGAAACATGCTTTAGGTAGTAGATAAGATAATACACAAAGGAACAGATTCCTAATTTATAAGAAATCTTAGGTTTTGTGGTTGAAATTTGGAAATAGCCCAGTCTCAGTAGGACCCCTATTCTAAACCTCTTAAGTAAACCTGTTTCTTGAAATGAGTGATGTCATCTTTCATATTTACTACGTTTAATATCAGAGGATTATTTTTTGGGGCAGTTTTGTAACATAATTCTGAGGATTCTTTTTCAGATTACAGTGGAATCACTATAAGCAGAGCAGCCCATATCTAAATCTTACAGTCTAATTGGGGAATTTGATATAATGTGAATTCCTATTTTATTGCTCTATCAAAACAAATTCTGTAGAGTTGGTAACATTGACCTTCAGGCTACAAGAGCTATAATAACCCATATTGATTTATTTGGTGTTGAGAATGCATATTTTAAATTTTAATAAAAATGCCATATTTCTACTCTTTCAAAATTCTTCACAACTTAGGTCAGGGTATTACTAATGTTAAACTTTCCAACACTTTAATGTTTAGCCAGATGATTATATTCAAATATAAAAGATAAAAGCTGCTTAGTGCCCATCAAGTTTGTGGACCAAGATTTTTTCATTTTCTGCTGAAAGATTAATATGAGGTATGTTTGATAAATTAGCAAGCTGAAATCACAGAAAGCTTAAATTGCTCTTAGTCCTAACAGTGTCTTTCACTATATCTATACAGAATTATGTGGATGAATTTCCAAAACTGATGCTTAGAGATACTGTATTATACTTAGAAATTTTAATGTATTTATCTGTTGATAAAGTTATCATACACATTTGTCATAAAGTACTTGAAAATGCAAAATGGTTTTTAGAAACTGTTATCTATAATTTTTCCACTTAGACTTAAGCATTTTGAAGAGTATGTTGAATTTTCTTTCAGTCTTTCTCTTATATTTTTGTGTATATGTCTGAATATGAGTAATTTTATAACTTGGATATGCAACCTTTTGAAATACAACTTTTATCATAATACATTGTGACTGTATTCCCATTACCTTAAATAATCACTAGATGTATACTTCATAGTATTGCATTATATGGAAAAAAATATATTTAATAAATCCTTAATCCTATACCTTTAGGTTATTTTAAAAATTAACTTAAATTTTGTAAAGTTTTTATTGAAAGAATGGTCCTCCATACTACCCACGCGGGATCTTATTTCCCCAAGCAGTGATCAAACTCATACTCCCTGTAGTCAAGTGTGGAATCCTAACCACTGAATCACCAGGAAATCACCTAAATTAATTTTATTTAGATTATTATAATAAAGCCCTAAATGCACAACTTTTAATGAGTTCTTGTTTCCTTAGGAAAAAAGCTTAGACATTGAATAGGTAATATTCTTGATGTAGTTGTTGTTTAGTTACTAAGTCGTGCCCAACTCTTTTGTAACCCCATGAACTATATAGCTCTCCAGGTTCCTCTGTCCATGGGATTTCCAAGGCAAGAATACTGGAGCCGGTTGCCATTTCCTTCTCCAGGGGATCTTCCCAACCCAGGGATCAAACCTGTATCTCCTGCATCTCCTATATTGGCAGGCAGATTCTTTACCACTGAGCCACCTGGAAAGCCCAATATTCTTGATAGAAGTTATCAAATTATCCTTCACAAAGACTGTACTAGTTTGAGTGAATTGATCTGCCTTGTATGAATTTTAAAAAACATAAACAAATATATTCTGGCCTCATTGAAAAACAGGTGTTAGGTTTTCTAGTAAATTTTATTTTCATAGCTGGTAAAAACTGTAACACAGCTAGAAAGCTAATTTGAATAGGTACTAGCTACATGGTTCCATCAGTAAGCAATGATCTTGCTTCATTCTGTAGATTCTTAAGCCTGTATAAGTTATATTATCCTTGGAGAGCAAAGGTGAGTTTTGTTTGTTTCTGGTTGGTATGCTTAAACTCTATATTTTCATCCAGCTAGCTGAAATGGCCTAATTTAAAAATAAATGAGTAGCCCTTTAGAGTTTCTGTAAGAAAATGCAGCAAAACATTTATATTATCTGCATTTTACTGAACAAAACACATATGCAGGTTTATTTATAGCCTATTTTGCTTTTCAGTACATTTTGATACCTAGGATTCTGATTGAATGAACTAAGGAATGGACATAGACTTACAAGTTTAATCTCACGTTTATCTTTGCATTAGGGATAAGAACTACTTTTCCAAAGACCCAAATGTTATAAAAAGCTAATGATGTTAGGTAATTTAAGCCCTGCTTCCCTGTAATGATTTTAAGATGTTCTTTCTGTGGAATTTGGGGGCTTCAACAGGGAAAGACATGCAACCATCTGCTAATTATTACTGACCCTGACAATAGTGGGTCTGTTTTCTGCACACAATAGAGATGATGTTTGTGACTAAAGGAAAAGTGTCATTTTTCTGTAACAAGTTGACCTTTAAACAGGAAAGCACAAAAACTTGTTTAGGTCCTAAAATGAATGAAAACAACACATATAAACCTCTAGGTTTCTTTCAAAATCAAAATCTATTTTCACTTTTGAAATTTAAGGGGAACTTGTTTTCAATTTCCTCACATAATTTGCAAATGTTTGATATCCTAGTAGGCGGTATATTTATTTTGAGTTCATTTTTCTGTGCTTATTGTTTGATCTTTGAGTGTGCTGGTTTCTTTTCTCTTCAATGATTTGTGTGAAAAGTATTCAGCTGGTTTTCAACAATCAGAATTTAAACACCACCAAATAATAAACCCACAAACTATATTAACATTCTTCTAGATTTTTCATTGTTTTTACACTGGCTGAATATAACATTAACACCATGAACACAATGGCTCTAAAAGAAGCAGTTAGCATTCTTTGTGTGCTAAATCATTTCGGTGTGTCCAAATCTCTGTGACACCATGGACTGTAGCCTGCCAGGCTCCTCTGTTCATGAGATTCTCCAGGCAAGAATACTGGAGTGAATTGCCATTCCCTTCTCCAGGGAATCTTCCCGACCCAGGGATTGAACCTGAGTCTCTATGTCTCCAGCATTGGCAAGCTCCCAATTACCACTGCTACTACCTGGGATCATAACCAAAATAAGACTTATTTTTCAAATTTTGCTTAAATACAAATGTAGTAAATGATAGAAATGAAATCAGCCTCTATATCTATGTATGCAAGTCTGAAATACTTACTATAATAGATGTTATGTAAAAGCATTATAGACACTGTTTCATAAGCTACCACTACACAAAGAGCTCTTCTGGTCTCCAAATGACAATACCTGAAAATAGAAAAACAAGAAGGGGTCAAGCACATTAGCTTCACAGACTTTCCCAATGGAGCTATCCATTTGTAAAAGTCATTACTGGACATTTTGATTTGAAACAGAGCTGCTAAAGATCAAATGCTTTTCTCTTTAGCAATAATGGGAATCACTAAGTTTTAGTTTCTTCTTTCTTGTTTGAATTTTTAACTATCGTTGTTATAATAATGCACTCTAATACTAGAAGCAAATTAGCTAACTAAAAATAGGTGGGGATTTATATTTACACAACAATGTCATTACCCATATTTTACTTTAAGAAAAATGTGTCAAATAATTTTAAAATAGTCCATAGGATTGTGGTACAATATATTTATTTTTGAAATTCAAATTTTCCTAAATGAAAATGATCAAATGAAGGTCATTCATAAGAATAATTTATTTATAAAATTTATCAAAGTAATATGAAAATTTTCAGGCCTTCAGTAATGCTATTGTACTGAATTTCATATGGCATACTTAGGTTCTGAAAACTACCAATGATTCTATGGAGGTATTTAATGTATAAACATATTAATTCTACATTTTCTAATATTTTATTATATAGTTTGCAAAGGTACAGGAAAGTTGAAACAATTTCGACGAAGACATACATTTATACACATCACATATATTCAATAATCTATATTTAACTTTATTTTCTCCATAACATTTCATATATCCATCCCTCTATATATTCCTCTATTTATCTGTCACTAGATTTTATTTTATTTTATTTTGCAATTCAACGTAAGTTGTAGGCATCATTAAACTTCCTCCTAAGTACTTGATCTCCTTATATGCCATTAGTTATCATTAGCTAAGGTTCAATACTAATTTATAATCATTTTTCTTTTGAGGCAAAATTCATACGGTGACATATACAAAGCTTAAGTGTATCATTCAGTTGTTGTTTAGTCGTTAAGTCTGTCTGACTCTTTGCGACCGCATGGACTAGGCTCCTCTGTACAGAGGATTTCCCAGGCAAGAATACTGGAGTGGGTTGCTATTTCCTTCTCCAGGGCATCTTCCAAACCCAGGGATCGAACATGCATCTCCTGTATTAGCAGATGTATTCTTTACTGCTGAACCCTCAAGAAAGCCCCATGTAACTCAGTACATTCTGACAAATATATAAGCCTGTGCAAGTCAAAACTCTATCAAAATCATGAACATTATCATCATCCAAGAATCTGTTTCACATTTCTTCTCAGTAAACATTCACACACACCCCCACTATTCAAAAACAACTTTTTCTAATTTTCCTTACCACAGATTAGTTTTATCTCTTTTATAATTTTATATAAATACAATACTCTCTCTAATGTATATATATGGGCATATATATGTGTGTGTGTATATATACATGTATATATATATATTTTGTTCAGTCACTCAATCATGTCCAATTTTGCAACGCTATGGACTGCAGCACGCCAGGCTTCCCTGTCCTTCACCATCTCCCGTGCTTGCTCAAATTCATGTCCATTGAGTCGATGATGCCTCCAACCATCTCATCCTCTGTTGTCCCCTTCTCTTCCTGCCTTCAGTCTTTCCCAGCATCAGGGTCTTTTCTAATTAGTCGTCTCTTCGCATCAGTTGGCCTCCATATTGGAGCTTCAGTAACACTACTTCTAATTAATATTCAGGATTGATTTCCTTTAGGATTGACTAGTTTGATCTCCTTGCAGTACAAGGGACTCTCAAGAGTCTTCTCCAATACTACCCCTCAAAAGCATAAATTCTTCAGCGTTCAGACTCCTTNTAGTCGTCTCTTCGCATCAGTTGGCCTCCATATTGGAGCTTCAGTAACACTACTTCTAATTAATATTCAGGATTGATTTCCTTTAGGATTGACTAGTTTGATCTCCTTGCAGTACAAGGGACTCTCAAGAGTCTTCTCCAATACTACCCCTCAAAAGCATAAATTCTTCAGCGTTCAGACTCCTTTAAGGTCCAATTCTCACATCCATACATAACTACTGGAAACCATAGCTTTGACTAGATGGATCTTTGTTGGTAAAGTAATGACTCTGCTTTTTAATATGCTGTCTAGGTTTTTCATAGCTTTTCTTCCAAGGAACAAGCATCTTTAATTTCATGGCTGCCGTCACAATAAGCAGTGATTTTGAAGCTCAAGAAAATAGTCTGTCACTGTCCATTGTTTCCCCACCTATTTCCATGAAATGATCATGGACGCCATGATCTTAGTTTTTTGAATGTTGAGTTTTAAACTAGCTTTTTCACTCTCACCTTTAACCTTCATCAAGGTTTTATATACATATATATATACACACACATATATATGGAGGTTTTATATATATATATGGATATACACATACACACATAAAGAAGGCTGAGCACCGAAGAGATGATGCTTCCCAGCTCTGGTGTCAAAGAAGACTCTTGAGAGTCCCTTGAACCACAAGGAGACCAAACCAATCAATCCAAAAGGAAATCAACCCTGAATATTCATTGGAAGGACAGATTCTAAAGCTGAAGCTCCAATATTTTGGCCACCTGATGTGAAAAGCCAATTCATTGGAAAAGACTTTGCTGCTGGAAAAGATTGAAGGCAGAAGGCGAAATGGATGACAGAGGAGATGGTTGGATGGCATCAATGACTCACAGGACATGAGTTTGAGCATATTCTGGGAGGTGGTGAAGGACATGAAGGCCTGGTGTGCTGCAGTCCATGAACTCACAAAGAGTCGGACACAACTGAGTGAACAACAAAAGATATAGCCATACAATATTTATTCATTTGTTTGAGTTCTCTTTGAAAAAAAAAA
>SJYA01014161.1:0-10111 GCA_006410615.1 Neotragus moschatus
ACAGCAAAGGGATTCAGCTATATTCATATGTCCAGGCCTTTTTGAAATATTCTTTCCTTCATGGTTTATTATAGGTTATGGAATATAGTTTGTGCTACCCAGTAAGACCTTTTTGTTTATCCTTTCTGTATATAAAAGCTTCATCTGCTAACCCCAGCCTCCCACTCCTCCCCTCCCTCATCCCAATCCCCCTTGGCAACCACTGGGTCTGTTTTCTATGTCTGTGATCATGTTTCGGCTTCAGAGTACTGTATTTTAGATTCCATGGAAACTTGAACTTTGATCAGAAACAGTTCTTGGCCTGGTTCACGTGGGGCACGCAGAGGTAGCGCAGAGGGAGCACAGCAACGGGGCAATTTGTTCCTGGGTCTGCCGCCAATTCACTGTGTGCCCTTGGGAAGCCTGATGCCCTCTCCAGGTCTATTCTTATTCTCCTATCCATTTCATAAAGAGAGTGGGCAGACTAGCTCTCAGGCACCTGCTGTTTTAAAATTTCTGTAATCTTGGGGGAAACAAAAGAGATGAGTGCTGCTGTTCAAAACAGGTGGGCCGCATGGCGCATGAGCGAGGGCCATCTCTGCCTGTCTCTTCTCTTAGCCCCCGAGAGTTCAAAGCTTTCTAGTGAAGAAAACTAGACATCTTATCTCTCCCTTCCTACTTTTTCTGAGCTCTTCTAGGGATCTGTCTTGATTTTTCCAGGTTGGTTGGACCCACATATGCGTTCTAGCTGGTCAAAGCATGGAGAGGATCTAGAACTCTGGGGGTAGACATCATCTATCCATCCATTGATCCATCTATCCACCCATCCGTACATCCATCCACCCACGTGTCCATCTATCCACCCAACTTAGAGGCTGAGTACTCTCACCGTTGCTCTGGGCAAGCATAGTAGTGTCTCAGGCGTGGTCTCTGCCCTTGAGGAGCTCGTAATCTAGCTAATTTGCTGTTCCCACCTGTTTCCCTTGCCTTCGCACCTCCGGATGAACAGCCTCTGGATATCTTGTTTGTTCTATCCCAAACCTCTTCCTTAGTCATTCTTCAGAGATCGCTTCAATTGCCGACTCCTCCCTGAAGCCTTCCTTAATCGCCTGTAACCATAAACCCGCTGTCTTTTCCTTGAACTCTTCTAGGATATTCTGGTCTTGGCAGTCAACCAAGCTCCTTGAGGAGCTGTATCTCATTGATCTCTGACCCTCACAGTGTCCTTTGAAGTAGATATTAAAATATCTGTTAAAGGAATGAATGAAGGCCTCGCTGAACATCCTTGCTGAAGTCTGTGAGGGTCTGTGTTGCATACCAGCTTTGGAAGCGCCTCCTGCCTCTTGGGCATCTTCCTGGCTGGGCTGCTTGTGTCCTGTGGCTTTGCCCAGGCTCTTGCCTCCC
This sequence comes from Neotragus moschatus, assembly GCA_006410615.1. Classification (NCBI taxonomy): domain Eukaryota; kingdom Metazoa; phylum Chordata; class Mammalia; order Artiodactyla; family Bovidae; genus Neotragus; species Neotragus moschatus. Next base: position 1,384 of record SJYA01014161.1, read on the forward strand.
AGGAGAGGGACATGGCAGGGGAGCCTGGGTCCTCTGTATCTCCTCATTTGCAGATTGTGCAGATCACGGTGGAAAACAACAAGATTTTAGTGGACATTGACAACAGTCGCATGACCATGGATGACTTCAGGATGAAGTGAGTCCTCCTTCCCCTGTCATCCATCCTTCCTCCAGCCCCTAGTGCTCTGGAGGTTCCTGTGGGGGCTGGGGACCTCTGGCTCATGCCCTACCCCTGACTGGTCTGCAGGTTTGAGGTGGAGCAGAGCCTGCGACAAGCAGTGGAGGCTGATATCAATGGTCTGCGAAAGGTGCTGGATGATCTAACCATGCAGAAGTCTGACCTGGAGATGCAGTGTGAATCTCTGCAGGAGGAGCTGGTGGCCCTCAAGAAGAATCATGAGGAAGTAGGGTCTTGGCTACTTGTGGCTTGTTGGGGAGAGGGGGGAATAGAAGTTCAGGGATAATCGGGGATGGATAGGAGCTTCGGGCCATTGCATGGAAGACACCCCCTCCGTGACTCTCGAAGAGGACCCGCATGCCCAACCTCTGGTGGCGGCTAGGCTTTGACTTCTCAGCTGTGTCCCATCCCATTTTTGCGCCCCAGGAGGAGCAGGAGAGGGCTGAAAGGTGATGGAGAGGATCCCATCCCACCTTGGCCTCATATCCCCTTCTTCCCGGTAGGAGATGAGCCAGTTGTGTGGGCAGAGCAGCGGGGATGTCAGTGTGGAGATGAATGCTGCTCCTGGCGTGGATCTTACTAAGATCCTCAATGAAATGCGCGAGGAGTATGAGAAGCTCAGTGCCAAGAACCGAAGCGACATTGAGCAGCAATACGAGACTCAGGTGAGCAGTGTGGGACCCTGACTCAACCTTCTCTCCCTCCGTCTACATGTCCTTTCCACCCACCCCTCCATCTCTGAGTCTACTCGCGCTTCTCAGTCACCCTCCTTCCCATGCATTCACTGCCCACGAGTGTAATTATCAAGTAATTTCCCAGTGCCAGGTTTCATGTGAAGTGCTGATGTCGCAGAGATGAGCCACACAGGATCGCTGCCCTGGAGAAGCTCAGAGTTTATTACGTGTGTGAACAAAGGCAGGACATGAAGAGCTTACATAAGGCTGTGTGCTTTCAGGCTCTGGTGGAGGTACCCAGAGTGTCCCTAGCACTGCGCTGAGCTCCTGATGACTCCCTTCCTCCTGGGTCTCCAGCCCCTAGTGCAGAGGGTGATGCGTGAGGACAGGATTTGTGGTGTGTACATGTGTATGCATGTGTCTGGGTGGCACTTTGAAATGACGTTAAAAGGTGATTTAAAGGCAAAGTGTGAAGAGTCTTAAAGTCTGCTGAGACATCCTGACAGAGAAACTGAGAAACAGAGAATTGAGAGAAACTGACAATGTGGCTGGCTGGAGGGACCCAGAACTCAAGATGACTTGTTTTTGGCTTTGGCTCAGTCTTGGTCCTGGAGGTGAAGGTGCTNTGATTTAAAGGCAAAGTGTAAAGAGTCTTAAAGTCTGCTGAGACATCCTGACAGAGAAACTGAGAAACAGAGAATTGAGAGAAACTGACAATGTGGCTGGCTGGAGGGACCCAGAACTCAAGATGACTTGTTTTTGGCTTTGGCTCAGTCTTGGTCCTGGAGGTGAAGGTGCTGACCAGTGGGGAAGAACCTTCCCCATTCAGTGAGCTGCTCAATGAGCTTCTGTGTTTCAGATGAGGCAGACTGAGCAAGAAGTGACGACCTGTAGCCAGGAGGTGGAGTCCAGCAACAAGGAGGTGACCAAACTTCGGCGCACTGCGCAAGAGCTGGAGATTGAACTGCAGTCTCAGCTCAGCATGGTTGGTAGCCAGGCTATGGGTCCTCTGCCTGGGTGGGGCACAGGAAGCTGCACGTGATGCCAGGGACAGGAAGGGGAGTCCAGCTATGAGGTAGCATTCTTCTCAGTGCCTCCTCTGCCCCTAGAAATCGGCCCTGGAGAAATCCTTGGGAGACACGGAGAGCCGCTACTCTGGCCAACTGCAGCAGATCCAGGGTCAGATCGGTATCCTGGAGGGCGAGCTCGCTGACATCCGGGCAGAGATTGAGTGCCAGAATCAGGAATACAGCCTTCTACTCAGCACCAAGATGCGGCTGGAGCAGGAAATCAAGACCTACTGCAGCCTCCTTGAGGGTGGCCAGGAGGATTTGTATGTGTCCCTGGCTTTTGTGGTACTCCTTAGAAGTTCTAAATCCCTGATGCTACTTCTGTTCTCCTGGATACAGCAGTTGGGAAAGTTCCTGTACACAAGGGTCTGATGGGCTGAGGATTTCTTCATCCCAAGGGGGGAAACTCAGGGCCTTTCCGGCTTTGAGAAAGAAGGACGGTAACAATGAGAGAAGGGACCGCCCCCTGCTCCAGGGAGAGGAATCCCAGCTGCGGTGCCAGCCCAGCCTCTGTCCTCTGCCTTGCTGGAGGAAGACTTAGGAGGACCCACATTTAGGCCTTCTCTCCAGGTTCATCCTTGTATATACATGTGGGGTCACTGTTCTATCTCTGTGCTTTCTTTGCTTCTCAGTGAATCTCATGGAGGTGGACAGACTGGCTTTGGAAACAGCAAAAGAAGTGGAAGTGGAAGCAGTTATGGAAGAGGATCCAGGGGAGGAAGTGGGGGCAGTTGTGGAGGAGGAAGTGGGNGAGAAAAGGCTTTATATTCACAACATATTCTTATTAGTAATCAACTGTGTGAGTTCAGATAAAACAGTGCCAGTAAGTAAATTACAGTAAGTGTATGATATTTGTGAAAAAAATAACCTTACTATGTTTCAAAATGGACAAATTTTACCGTGATTGAAGCTTCAAGAAAAAAAATCCAGAACTTTCCACAGCTATAAAAGTGTCCAAGAATTGAGCCCATTCTTGAAATCCTCTCCACACTGAGGATTCAAATGGAATTTGAAAAGAAAGAAATACATAATGCTCTAAATAAAAAAATGTTCTACATTCTAATCAACTTTTGCATCTTGGCAAACTTCACTTAAAAATTCAATGAAAGTCATGCTACCAAGTTATTCAGATATTTGATGAAGGCAAGTAGCTTTATGTCTTAATCCATAAATTGAAATTCAAAGATTCTATCACTTTCTGTAAGTTTTAGCTAAAATTTTAGTTAATTTTATAGAGAAAGCCAAGTAAATTGGATGACTAATTGTATTTGAAAGATTTAATCAACTGTTTTAAAAGTATAAATGCCTTGTATGCATACATACATATACAAAACATATAGTGTCAAATGCATTCTACATAATCAATATGTTTTTGTTGGAACTGCAGGAGATATATATATCATTTATGTCATTCTGAAATTTATGATAATAATGCTCTCTTAAAATTAAAAAAAATCTTATTTCCCTGGACACTGGGGAAATTACTTTGTGGGAAGTTCTTTGTTTTCCAAGGAAATAAAAACATCATGATATTTAACAGAATTCTAGAAAATAAAAGAAAATGTTCTTAAGCCATTTCTTTTTATCCTGAATTCTCAATGACCATCTTGTGTTTTCCTATATTCTCCTATATCTTTGAGAAATAACTAAAGTTTAGCAACTGAGAGTTTTTTTTTTTTTCTTTTTTTTTAACTGCTGAATACAAGTTAGTCTCAGACTGGGGTTCACGTTCTCAGAGACAGGCAGATTGAATGTATTTGTCACCATCTGAATACTGCTTAACTTCAGGTAGAAGTGATGGCTGGTTAGTCCATGAATTGAGGACAAACCCTGAGTTGTTATTTTGAAATAATACTCAAGAACCCCAACTGTTTATTTTTGTTCTAAGTTGCACTACATTTGCTGCTGCTGGTGCTGCTAAGTCGCTTCAGTCGTGTGTCTGACTCTGTGTGACCCCACAGACGGCAGCCTACCAGGCTCCTCTGTCCCTGGGATTCTCCAGGCAAGAACACTGGAGTGGGTTGCCAGTTCCTTCCCCAATGCATGAAAGTGAAAAGTGAAAGTGAAGTCGCTCAGTCGTGTCCTACTCTTAGCGACACCATGGACTGCAGCCCATCAGGCTCCTCCGTCCATGGGATTTTCCAGGCAAGAGTATTACATTTGCTAGTTTCATATTAAATAATTTAAACAACTGCTTGTCTCCAGCTTATCCAATTATGGCTTTAGTCATTGTGCTGATGTTCTGTTTCTTTTATTGCTTTTTAAATAGGTAGAATGTGACAATTTCTGTATAAATCTTTTATTTCTGCTGGATAGGTGAGTAAGACAAATATCTAGAATTTATTTTAGGTAAGAGTCTACTACTTCTTTTAAGTAAAAGAATTGGGAAGTTGTGAGCTCTCATAAATGGGTAGCTTTTGAAGATCAAATAAGCCAGGGCCAATTTAGTGCATATCAAGTGATATGTCCAAGGTTTGGATTTAAAAATGAATGTGCATTTGTCTTTTGTCTCTATTTCCTAATTCATTTTTAGGACTTTAAAGATCTGTTGTAACAGGACTCTTGTTACATTTAATAAGTGCCATGTTGATTGGCGTTCTCTAAGTAGGCTTTTCAGTTTGCCTGTGGGGAAATTTAATATAAAAACATTCAACATTCTTTTATTAGTGTTTTTTACTATTCCCAGTCCCATCAGACCTTTGGTGCAAGCAGTGTATTATTGAAAAGCTTATCTGTAAGAAGTGAGCCAAGGGGAAATTCAGCCTTTATTAATATTGACATCATGTTCCCACACAATGGCTGTCTAAAGAAACTTTTCAATTGGTTTTCAACTGCTTTGATGCAATATAAATGGAAACAACTCAAAGCATGGTTTAACACCAAACAGTGAATGATGCTGTATTTTACACATCCAAACTTAAAGTTGGAGTTTAGAGCTATTTCACAGAATTTAGAAATCTCAATTTATAATGGTTGGTGGAATGTTAAATTATGTTCATTTGGTAGATTCTTGAATACATACAATGTTTTCTTTGGGTTCTCTTCCTCTTCCCACTGCCAGTTTAAAGTAAAAGGACAATTAATATTTATTTTAAAATGGGACTGATAAAGACATATAAAATAAACTTATTGTTGCCAAAAGGGAAGGAGAGATAGATAAATTGAGAATGTGGAAGTAAGGGATACACCCTGCTATATATAAAATAGATGATCAACAAGGATCTACTGTATAGTACTGGGAACTCAATATTCGGTAATTACCTATATGGGGAAATAATCTGAAGAAGAATGGGTATACGTACATGTATAACTGAATCACTTTGCTGTACATCTGAAACTAACATAACATTGTAAATCAACTATACTTGATTTTCTTTGAAAAAGGCTCAGTAGGTAATAAGTTTAGTGTGAGAATACATTATGTGGAATTATTATGTCTATATTTATTACTACATAGTACAAAAGCTTAGAGTTTAGAGGTCCTTCAGGCCAGTATGTTGACAATACTTAGTCCTAGTTATCCTACTTTCTTTTATCTTAACAAGTAAAGGGTCAATGAGTCAAATTGCTTTTTGTATAAATTGAGAGTCTGGCTCTCAGTTACCTAGGAAAAAAGATATTTTTAAGGGAAATATGTATGTGTCACCTCACTGCAGAGCTGAACTTCAGCTAAATGCATAATGGTTAGCACCACCGTTCCTTACTGCAGTACAGTAAGCCAGCACTGCAGGAAAAGGAAATGTGATCTCCAAAATCAGGATAAGTCATGGCAATGTTGCTCACAACTTCAAATGCAAATTTATTGTAGAATAAATTCTTGACTTACTGAGCACTATTACTTCTTGGGTTTCAGCAGGCCAAATCTGACAACTAGAACATTTCTTTAAAGCCACCATTTTCCTGGAAACACTCTAATTTTGAGGAGTCTAGGGCTATATTTAGCATTTGAAGAGTAGTCTTTTAAAAAATATGGTTATAAAACAGATTGATTTAGAGGAGCATTATAATTAGCTGCTGAATATGTTAGAAGGATAGATTATTCGACATGAATCACAGAGCTCACTTTACGTGTCATTCCCCATTCTAAACTGTCGGCTTAATTTCTTCTCATTTTTCACCACAAGAGCCTTTTTTCTATTATGCCAATAATAAAGGTGTAGTTGTCATGAAATAGGCTTACCTTTGTGAAATAATGAATTGTAAACTGTTTTGTTTCCATTTTTAAAGGAACTGAGTCATTATTATCTGATTTGACAATAACCAGGAAAACCCACCTGGAAAAAATTTCACTTAAAAAAACATATATCTAGATTTAGTAGCTTTATGAGATGCTGGTAAACATTTTTAAGCTAATAGTCTGTAACATGCTGCTGCTGCTGCTAAGTCGCTTCAGTCATGTCTGACTCTGTGCGACCCCATAGATGGCAGCCCACTAGGCTCCCCCGTCCCTGGGATTCTCCAGGCAAGAATACTGGAGTGGGTTACCATTTCCTTCTCCAATCCATGAAAGTGAAAAGCGAAAGTGAAGTTGCTCAGTCATGCCCGACTCTCTTAGTGACCCCATGGACTGCAGCCTACCAGGCTCCTCTATCCATGGGATTTTCCAGGCAAGAGTACTGGAGTGGGTTACCATTTCCTTCTCCAATCCATGAAAGTGAAAAGCGAAAGTGAAGTTGCTCAGTCATGCCCGACTCTCTTAGTGACCCCATGGACTGCAGCCTACCAGGCTCCTCTATCCATGGGATTTTCCAGGCAAGAGTACTGGAGTGGGTTACCATTTCCTTCTCCAATCCATGAAAGTGAAAAGCGAAAGTGAAGTTGCTCAGTCATGCCCGACTCTCTTAGTGACCCCATGGACTGCAGCCTACCAGGCTCCTCTATCCATGGGATTTTCCAGGCAAGAGTACTGGAGTGGGTTACCATTTCCTTCTCCAATCCATGAAAGTGAAAAGCGAAAGTGAAGTTGCTCAGTCATGCCCGACTCTCTTAGTGACCCCATGGACTGCAGCCTACCAGGCTCCTCTATCCATGGGATTTTCCAGGCAAGAGTACTGGAGTGGGTTACCATTTCCTTCTCCAATCCATGAAAGTGAAAAGCGAAAGTGAAGTTGCTCAGTCATGCCCGACTCTCTTAGTGACCCCATGGACTGCAGCCTACCAGGCTCCTCTATCCATGGGATTTTCCAGGCAAGAGTACTGGAGTGGGTTACCATTTCCTTCTCCAATCCATGAAAGTGAAAAGCGAAAGTGAAGTTGCTCAGTCATGCCCGACTCTCTTAGTGACCCCATGGACTGCAGCCTACCAGGCTCCTCTATCCATGGGATTTTCCAGGCAAGAGTACTGGAGTGGGGTGCCATTGACTTCTCCAAATCTGTAGCATAGACTAGCATAAATGATAACAAGTTTGGTTGGCCCAATAATATCTTTGCAAGTGTCAGAAAATTATTATATAAAGGACAACTCTAACAATACTGATGGTCCATATTGAAGAAAAAGTTAACATTAGACACATAATTAGATATGTTTAAGTACTTTGGCCACCTCATGCGAAGAGTTGACTCATTGGAAAAGACTCTGATGCTGGGAGGGATTGGGGGCAGGAGGAGAAGGGGACGACAGAAGATGAGATGGCTGGATGGCATCACTGACTTGATGGGTGTGAGTCTGAGTGAACTCTCGGAGTTAGTGATGGACAGAGAGGCCTGGCATGCTTTGATTCATGGGGTCGCAAAGAATCGGACACGACTGAGTGACTGAACTGAGCTGAACTGAATCAAAACGTAATTAATATAACAATATATTATTAAAAGATAATTCTAGAAATTAATGATTTGATAATAAATATGAAAATGTTACCANCGGAGTTAGTGATGGACAGAGAGGCCTGGCATGCTTTGATTCATGGGGTCGCAAAGAATCGGACACGACTGAGTGACTGAACTGAGCTGAACTGAATCAAAACGTAATTAATATAACAATATATTATTAAAAGATAATTCTAGAAATTAATGATTTGATAATAAATATGAAAATGTTACCAATATTTGAAACCCATTCAAAATTTCTCAGCTAAAAATAATGGCATCCTACTGGGTAAATTTTATAAAAGAGCCTGCATTATTACAAAATAAGAGAATTACCTTGTTAAAAGCTGGTTTGCATAAGACTATAAGGTTATAAATTTTATAACCTAGGTGTCCGTCAGAAGCATAGATAACAATGTTGAATATATATTGGAAATGTTCAGTTACCCCTAACATATGTCTTTGGGCCAGATGAATATTTAATGTTCAGTAAAATGAAAGTGTTAGTTGCTCAGTCGTGTCCAACTCTTTGTAACTCTATGAACTGTAGTCTGCCAGGCTCCTCTGTCCATGGGTTCTCCAGGCAAGAATACTGGAGAGAGTAGCCATTCCCTTCTCCAGGGGATCCAATCCAAGGATCAAACGTGGGTCTCTTGCATTGCAGGCAGATTCTTTACTGTCTGAGTCACTTGGGAAACCTTTAGTGTTCAATAAACACTTTATAAATTGAATACTAAAATACAAATAACAGACAAACCCTTTATTGTTCTTTAGGAGTACCTATTTTCTGCCTTTTTTCAAAAAATGTTTCCTAATGTAAATTCTGATGGAACAAATAATAGCAAATAATGGGACTTGTGATTAAAATGATGAGGTTCTAGAACCCAAACAGATAACCAATGCAGAAGCCACACTGCTCTACTAGAGTCACCTTGGGCTGGGCTTTTGTAGTGTTGTCAATCCATTGGTAAATTCAAAAAATAAAAGTGAGGGGAGGAGTG
>SJYA01014162.1:0-10583 GCA_006410615.1 Neotragus moschatus
GATGCATGATACTGGATGCTTGGGGCTGGTGCACTGAGATCACCCAGAGGGATGGTACGGGGAGGGAGGAGGGAGGGAGGTTCAGGATGGGGAACACGTGTATACCTGTGGCAGATTCATGTTGATGTATGGCAAAACAAATACAATATTGTAAAGTAATTAGCTTCCAATTAAGATAAATAATTTTTTTAAAAAATTCCCAAGAAAAAGAAATGTAAGGAGGCAAAATGATTGTCTGAAGATGCCTTACAAATAGCTGAAAAATGAAGAGATGCAAAGGCAAAAGAGAAAAGGAAAGATATATCCATCTGAATGCAGATTTCCAAAGAATAGCAAGGAGAGATAAGAAGGCCTTCCTCAATGATCAATGCAAAGAAATAGAGGACAACAATAGAATGAGAAAGACTAGAGATCTCTTCAAGAAAAGTAGAGATACTGAGGGAATATTTCAGGCAAAGATGGGCTCAATAAAGGACAGAAATTGTATGGACCTAACAGAAGCAGAAGATATTAAGATGGAGTTGCAAGAATGCATAGAAAAATTATACAGAAAAAGATCTTAATGACCCAGATGACCACAATGGTTGATCACTTACCTGGAATGAAGTCAAGTGGGCCTTAGGAAGCATCACTATGAACAAAACTAGTGGAGGTGATGGAATTCTAGCTGAGCTATTTCAAATCCTAAAAGATGATGCTGTGAAAGTGCGTCACTCTGTATGTCAGGAAATTTGGCCATAGTGGCCACAGGACTGGTAAAGATCAGTTTTCATTCCAATACCAAAGAAGGGCATTACCAAAGAATGTTTAAACTACCGCACAATTTCACTCATTCCACATGTGAGCAAGATCATGCTAAAAATACTCCAAGATAGGCTTCAACAGTACATGAACTGAGAAATTCTAGATGGACAAGCTGGTTTTAGGAAAGGCAGAGGAACCAGAGATCAAATTGCCAACATCCATTGGATCCTAGAAAAAAAAAAAAAAAAAAACAAAAACAAGAGAATTCCAGAAAACTATCTACTTCTGCTTCATTGACTACACTAAAGCCGTTGACTGTGTGGATCACAACAAACTGTAGAAAATTCTTCAAGAGATGGGAATTCCAGACCACCTTACCTGCCTCCTGAGAAATCTATATAAGGGTCAAAAAGCAACAGTTAGAACTGGACTGGTTCCAAATTGGGAAGGAAATCCATCAAAGGCTGTATATTGTCACCATGCTTATTTAACTTATATTCAGAGTACATCATGTGAAATGCTGAGCTGGATGAATCACAAGCTGGACTCAAGACTGCCAGAAGAAATATCAATAGCCTCAGATCAGCATATGATACCATTGTTATGCTAGAAAGTGAAGACGAACTAAAGAGCCTCTTGATGAAGGTGAAAGAAGAGAGAGAAAAAGCTGGCTACAACTCAGCATTCAAAAAACTAAGATCATGGCATTCGGTCTCATAACTTCATGGCAAATAAATGGAGAAACAATGGAAACAGTGACAGACTTTATTTTCTTCAGGGAATAAAGGCTATGACAAACAAACAATATATTAACAAGCAGAGACATTACTTTGCTGACAAAGGTCCACACAGTCAAAGCTATGTTTTTTTCTGGTAGAGAGTTGGACCATAAAGAAGGCTGAGGGCAGAAGAATAGATGCTTTTAAACTGTGGTTTTGGAGAAGACTCTTGAGAATTCCTTTGACTGCAAAGATATCAAACTAGTCAATCCTAAAGGAAATCAATCCTGAATATTCATTGGAAGGACTGACTGACAACGAAGCTGAAGCTTCACTACTTTGGTCACCTGATGTGAAGTTTGACTCGTTAGAAAAGACCCTGATGCTGGGAAAGATTGAAGACAGGAAGAGAAGGGAACAACAGAAGATAAGATGGCTGGATGGCATCACTGACTCAATGGACATGAGTTTGAGCAAGCTCTGGGAGATGGTGAAGGACAGGGAAGCCTGGGTTGCTGCAGTCCACGGGGTCTCAAAGAGCCAGACACAATTGTGGGATTGAACATCTTGGTAAAGATCTTTCCAATTAATATGAAAATCAAGCATTTGGCTTAGCGAGTGAACAAGAGTAACAACATACCATAACCTACCTTAGAACATTATAGTGATTGCAAAATTTTTATTTATGATGTAGTCATAAATAAATGTAGTCCTCATACTACATTTATGATGTAGTCCTCTTATGCACTTCATTCCCCATTTTGTTAATGATACTCGGAAGTGTTTAATGCTATGCTCAATGAAAGTGAAAGTGAAGTCGTTCAGTCATGCCCTGCTCTTTGGGACCTCATGGACTGGAGCCCACCAGGCTCCTCTGTCGATGGGATTTTCCAGGCAAGAGTACTGGAGTGGGTTGCCATTTCCTTCTCCAGGGGATCTTCCCAACCCAGGGATCGAATCCAGGTCGCTGGCATTGTAGGTAGACACTTTACCATCTGAGCCACTGGAGAAGTGCTCAATATTTTAAACTAAATAAGAGATGGAGTCTTGATTGGAATCTCTCAGGAGGCTCCCAGTTTTCAAACACTGGAGCAATGATTCTCAACCAAGAATGATTTTGCAATTAAAGATATTTGGCAATATTTGAAGGGATCCTACTGAACTCTTCTGACGTACAGGACGTCATCCAATGCAAGTAATCATACTTCCCAAGAATCAACACTAAGAAGGTAATGAAACCTATTCTAGACTAGCACTTCTCAAAACCCACTACTTCTACAAATTACCAAGTATTGCATTTCAAATGTAAATTATTATTCAGTAGGTCAGATTGGGGGCCCAGGGCCCTGAATTTCTAACAAGATTCTAAGTGTTATTTGATATTACAGGTCCTGGCCTGTGGATGACAATTTGAGTAGCAAGAAAGTGGTTCTGTGTTACATTCAGGTGTACGTAGTTTTAGGCCTTCACCAAGAATCCTCCAATCTTTCTTAATTTTGAAAGAAAAGATTTTTGATCACCTGTTAGGTAGTGATAAATTTTGTGTTTGATTGTTTATAAAAGTATTAAGTGACATCAAATAATTTCTATTAGAATGTTTTGCAGTAGTCACGATAAGATCCTCCAAAAGATGTCTACAGGAAAATCTCAAGAACTTTGGAATAGCCTAGTTTACATAACTAGTTTAATTACAGTAGCAGAGGAAATAAGGTTGCTGATCATTGATCTTGATATAAGAATATTAGCACAGATATTCAGATCAGACTTATACAATTATGATGATTTTTCTAACCATGCAAGAGAGAAGAAGCATTAGAATTAGAGAGAGAGTTAAAATGTCATACACCTAGATTTGAATATGGAGGAAGGACCGTGAACTATGGAATGGTGGTGGCCACTAGAAGTAAAACAGGAAATTGAATGCAACCTGTTCTAGGGTATCCTTAAGGATCACAGTCTTGTGGATATCTAAATTTTTGCTCAAAGAGACTTCAGGCCTCTGACCTTATATAATTTTACAACAGGTACTTTTTTAACCCACTGGTGTGGTAATTTGTTACTGGAGCAATAGGAATCTAAAATATATTTGTCCACTCATCTACTGTTTCTAGGAGCTGAGCTAAAGATTTTTGATTCACACAGTAAGCTTCTCTTAAACAGGGCATTTTGTGTTGAACTCCTACCATATATAGGAGGAAATCAGTGTCACTTTAGAGATCTTTTTCCTGTTAGTTGATACAGAGAATTTTTCTTTATCTAAATGTAAACGTGGCTCTGATTTTCAGGCCTTTGAAATTTAAGGAAGGAAAAGTACCTCATTATTGAAATTGATATTCTACTTTAAATCTTTGTGTTAACATTTTTACATTCTTTCTCATTTATATTAATTCAAGCATTCTTTTTTTTTTTCTTCTATCCTTTCAACTTTCTCTCAAGTTTTCTTTCAACACAATGGGTGAGATTACTAATGAGATTGTGTGCAATACATATATGTGTGAGTGGGTTTATTTCAGAGAGTTGTGTATACAGATGAAGGCACATATAAACATATACGTACTCCTAACCTTGAACATGGTTTGTGAACTCAGCAAATATTTCTATGCATTGCATCCCTACCTCACAATATCCAAGTGAAGTTAGAATTTATCATCTCATATTTTCTTATGAAATGAAAGCTGAGGCTCAGGGAAATTATATTGTTGACAACATTACAAAGAAATTAAAATTTATTGTGCACCCTTTTAAATTATTCACAAGTGGAACCATGTAATATACTTTTAATGTGGGCGGATTTTTTGTTTGTTTGTTTTTAATTTAAAATTATTTATTTTAATTGGAGGCTAATTACTTTACAATGTCCACGAGCAGATGAATAGATAAGAAAGCCGTGGTACATATACACAATGGAGTATTATTCAGCCATTAAAAAGAATAAATTTGAATCAGTTCTAATGAGGCGGATGAAACTGGAGCCTATTATACAGAGTGAAGTAAGCCAGAAAGAAAAACACCAATACAGTATACTCTTAATTTTTGAAATATAGAAAACTGTATATTTTTAAAATGTGCAGTTTACTGTATGTAATTACATGTTAATTAATTAGCTAAAAATTAAACATTTCTAATGCTGCATGGCTTAGGGTAATATGCTAAGCACAGGTAGTCGAGTCACACCTATAATTGGTTGAGATAGCTCTTTTAGGAAGAAAGAAAAGTGTCAAAGTATTTTATGTATATATTTTATATCACATATATCATTTAAATATGATATTTATATTATCCATTGACTTTTACTGATTATGAAAGAAATTAGAATGGGGCAAATATTTCATTTAGAGAATTGGAAAGAATCATATTCTTAGGCAGAAGCAACGGAATTTCTTCAAGTAGAAGCAGAAAGATATAATTACACCAAACAATCCTTTGCTCCAGTGATAAACCTCTTTACACACAAACGATGAAATCACATACACCACTAAGTAAATGACACCATGAAAAACAGTTTCTATAGAAATAATCTGACATGAATTTTTTTAAGTACATCATACTTAAGGTCCCCTCTGACTCTACATCTTATAATGCCAAATTCTTTACTGAAATTTTTGTTTCACATACACACCAATTAGAGTCACTTTGCCAGTGACTCACGTAGGTAAAGTGGGCATTGACCTACAAGGAAAACAGTACACTGTGAGGGCATAAAAGCAGATGATGTACTATGAAGCACACTATTTGTTAATGCCTACATTTTCAGAAAGAGCAATTACAGTGGTGATGTTCCAAGGTATGAGGAACCAAAATGTGATAAAATGTAGTTTCATATTTTGCTCTTCTATTATATTATGTAATAGGTTTGGGCATACAGTTTTTTTTTCCATAGAAGTAGCAAAATTCATGATTATTCTTTAACAAAATGAAAGAAAATTTACTCAGTATAAAGTAGTTCATTTCAGAAGAATTTATTATTAAGAAATAGGTGAAGTCTCATGAGATAAATTGGAATTTATATATATTTCACACAAGAGTTTGAATCAACTTGAGAGAGTAGAAAAAGAAAAAACTTAGATAACAGAGAAAAGTTAATAAAAGATGTTTTTAAAATTGCATAAAGTGAAGTGAATTCACTAAGTCGTGTCCGACTCTTTGCGACCCCATGGACTGTAGCCTACCAGGCTCCTCTGTCCATGGGATTTTCCAGGCAATAATCCTGGAGTGGATTGCCATTTCCTTCTCCAGAGGATCTTCTCAACCCAGGGATTGAACCCGGGTCTTCCACATTGTAGACAGACACTTTACTGTCTGAGCCACCAGGGAAGTCCTCAAAATTCTATAGAGAAGTTGAAATCAAAGAAATGGAAATACCAGGATATAAATTGAAGAAGCAATTATTATCACAATCTGACCAAAGAATCACAATATCTACCTATGAGGCTTTAAGTCCTGCTATCATGGGCATTTTTTCAGTCCAAGATCAAATGTCCCTATTAAAAAGTTTCCATCCCAAAGAATCTTTTCAGAGCCTTCTTTATGTCTTTATTTCTCAGACTGTAGATGAAGGGATTCAGCATGGGTGGGACCACAGTGTATATCACTGAGCCTATTACACTTGCTTCTGAGCTGTGAGTACCAACAGAACTAAGGTATACTCCTAAACATGTACAATAAAATAAGGAGACAACTTAGAGGTGAGATGCACAGGTGTAAAATGCTTTATACTCTAAAAGTAAAGTATACCAGCCAGGGGAACACCCCCGAGAATTCCAGATCCAACATACAGCACTACGTTATTGACGAAGGTGTCAGAACAGGCAAGTTGGATTAGCTGTTTGATTTCACAAAAAAAAGTGGTGGATTTCCAAGTCTGAGCAGAAGGACAATCACAATATCATTAAGCTGTGTAACAAGGAGTTCAGGACACTAATGATCCAGGACTCCAGAACCAGCCATCCACAGAGCTGAGAGTTCATGGTAACTGTGTAATGCAGAGGGTGGCAAATGGCCATGAAGCAATCATAGGCCATCACAGTCAGGAGAAAGTCATCTAATCCTGCAAAGAGAATGTAATAATGCAGCTGGACAATGCAGCCTCATAAATCATGACTTTGCTCTGTATCTGAAGATTTTGCAACATCTTTGGGATGGTGGTGGAGGTGAAGCAGATGTCTACAAAGGACAGGTTGGAGAGGAAGAAGTACATGGGGGTGTGGAGTTGGGAGTCTGAGTTGAAGACCAAGATGATGAGTAGGTTTCCAAACACAGTAATCAGGTACATGGAGAGAAAAAGCCCAAATATGTGGGGCTGCAGTTCTGGTACCTCTGAAAATCCCATGAGAAGAAATTTTGAAATGTATGTATTGTTCCCTGGTTCCATATGGTGAAGGCGACTCTTGGGGAAAAGAAAAAAAACAGCATGACTAATTTTCCCTGAAATTGGCATAACTCACGTAGCTGAAATACTATAATTTCTATTTTGCTTGCAAGAAACTGATGCTAATATATTGTACATAGACAGATCCTCCCGGAGGATGTATCCCATTTTATCTCTCACCAGATATTTTTATCACATTGTCAGCATACTTCCAAAGAGTTAATGTATTTTCAGTTTTAATGAGAAATTCTTTCAGATACTTTGAGGAATACTTTGTATTGAGGGCCAACATGCTCCAAGAACATATAGGGAATAAATAGAGGTACTGAAAAACCAGTTCCAAGGATGGTGAAAGATGATATTCAAATAAATATATTTTATGTTGGAAGGTGAACGATGCTTCGAAGAAAACAAAAACAGATATAAAGGAGCGAATAGGAGGGAAATTTATTATGCACCGAGTGTTCAGGCAAGGCCAACAAACAAGAGATTATTTGAAGAGGTGTTAAGAAAGAGACAGAAGGATATAGTATGACACCAGGAGAAGTGTGTGCCTGGAAGAGGCAGCAGCCACTTCAAAGGTCCTGAGCAAGACACTGTTCCACATGTTTGAATGCGAACAAGGAAGCCAGAGGAATGAGCAGGCGGGGGAGTGACTAGAGATGGTGTCAGGGATGCTGAGGATCAAAGTGGCCTCTCTGCTATAACTGACACCTCAGTCCACAGAAAATTTCTCCTTCCATGTTGTTCTTTGCACTTTATTAATTTTATTGCAGAAATGTCCTATGAATTATATTAGATCCCTTTCATAGTTTCATCTGTTGATTGAGTTCTGCCCTCTGTGAACTTCTCATGCCAACTTAATATAGAAGTCCAGTTGCCTCTGCTTTAAGAATGGCTCTCACTTCACAAGGCCCAGGCACACACATGCCACAGCCTCCTGATCTACATTACTGGCATGAATTTCTCATCCAGAACCAACCTCCTTGGGCGATGGGTAGTTACAACTCAAGTTGGTCAGACCAGATTACCTTTCTCCTAAACAATGTTTTAATGGTACCCAGAAATTCTAGTTCATAAGCTTCTGAGAGGGTAATAAAGTTAGGGTTCCTTTTAACTACAACTATTTTCTGTCCTGTGTTTAAAGAAATGTAAAAAGTATGGGAGAGAGAGAGAAAATGAAGGGGAAAGATCTAACAAGCTCAAATCATCCCTGAGACAATGAGACAAAGAAATTCCTCCTTGGTTTGGCAACATTTCAACTTTAACTACATCTCCTTGATGCCCAGGAAAAATCAGAAAGAAGATATCTCTTTCCTAAGGAGAGAAAGTTAAATCTAAATGATGTGAAAAACCAAAACCATACAGATTTAATATCCCAAGAGAAGAATAAGTAAAGATAGCAAACTCACAATTCAAAAATAAAAACACACAAAATACAAGTTTCATACGTGTTACATGAAGTAGTAGCAGATGTCTTTCTTGTACTTTTCCATATAACCTGACCTTTTCCTGTGTAGTCTGATGCTGAATGAAGCAAGCCTTTTCTCTTTTTTTCTTACAAGTCATAATTTGTCTGCTACTGTTGGTCTTAATGTTTTCACTTTTTTAATTAACCAATGGGCACACTTCAAGTCTAGTTCTGGTCTTTGACCAACAGGCAAAGGCCTTTCCAGACCATACTCTATAAAGTTAGAGTAGGCCATGAAAATTCCTTCTCTTATTCTGGATGAATTTCTTTACATGATTTAAGCCTGAAGACTATATTTTATTTCAGTATACTGTGACATTGTCACTGTATTGCAAGATGTTAATCATCAGAGACTTAAATTGCCTTGTTCAATTGTTATTTTCCCAAGCCTGTGAATATATTGGCATTTATTTAAAAAACACACTGAATAAAAATACAAATTATGAAATGACAAAATATGACTAAAATATGAAACCAGTTAAAAGGGTGATTTCACATAATTGTATTAAAGAAAACTGAATGGAACAGCAAAAGCTGACAGAAACATATATAATAAGAGTAATTAAGCACTTATGACATGAATTAAGAATTAATTTAGAAAAGACCTTGACTCAAGAGAATGTAACGTAGAATGATCCAGAAATTTCTAGCAAGTAGCAAATGTTTTGCTATTATTTGTTGAATGATTAAGAATTAGGTCCCTTTAGATAGGAACACTATCCTATGGGATGGTTGCATCCAATTTGGTTGGAAAATGCTGGATTGTTGAATAAAAGCTGGAATAAATGGCTACCTATCTAGAAGGAAATTAAGTAGTTCCTTATATGACACATCTTTTTTAAATGGACTAAAGACCCCAGTGCAAAAGTAAGCGGTACTCTTTCGATGAATATATGAAAAACTACATTGGAACTACTTTTCCACTGATATTAGAAACACAGATAACTTTTAACTCAGGATTCCACAGTTGCTGCACTGTTAGACATTCTCTATCAGATTCTTCTCTGGGGTGGGGTCTGTCCTATAAGTTGCAAGATATTTAGAAGCATCTTTGCCCACCACTTACCCATCACCAGTGTGACAGTGAATTACGTCTAGAAATATTCCTTAAAGGCTCCTGGGGTATACAATTATCCTTGCTTGAGACAAATAATATTAAACTAAGAATTGCAAAGTACTTTTGTAGCAGTGATATAATAGTCACTTATTTATAAATAATATAATACACCAACAAATGTCTGAGTCACACAGCCATACCATGCAGTATTATACAGATATGGAGATAATGAACCAGCATTATACTGGCTGATTGGAAGCAAATTCCTGAGGTATTATTGAGAAAGAAACAAAAGAGGGACAAATTGTAGAAAACATTAAACATAATGACTATTTGTCACTAAAATATAAAGACTATCATGAATTCAGGATTGTATTGATTCATTTGTGTAAAAGTATATAAGTATGTAGAAGAACACATTTTAGAAAGATATTTTTCAAAAGCTAAGAACTTATGGACCAAAATATATTGGTGAGAGTGCAATTATGTTAAGTATATTGTTTCTTGAGCAATATGCCATGTGCTAAGTAACTTCAGTCATGTCATACTCCATGTGACCCTATGGACTGTAGTTTACCAGTAGCCTCCATCTGTGCAAAGGATTCTCCAGGCAAGAAGTGTGGAGTGAGTTGCCATGCGTACCTCTAGGTGANTATTTTTCAAAAGCTAAGAACTTATGGACCAAAATATATTGGTGAGAGTGCAATTATGTTAAGTATATTGTTTCTTGAGCAATATGCCATGTGCTAAGTAACTTCAGTCATGTCATACTCCATGTGACCCTATGGACTGTAGTTTACCAGTAGCCTCCATCTGTGCAAAGGATTCTCCAGGCAAGAAGTGTGGAGTGAGTTGCCATGCGTACCTCTAGGTGATCTTCACAACGCAGAGATCGAACCTGAATCTCTTAATTCTCCTGCATTGGCAGATGGGTTCTTTACCATTAGTACACCTGGGAAGCCCCTTCCTGAACAATAGGATGTAATAAAATTGAATGAAAATCTACAACTAACTGACAAAAAGACTCAAAAGCAAACATTTAACAATATTAACACGAATCTCTAATCAAGATCAAATTGCCAAAGATTTGGAAGTGAAACAATATAGTTCAGTTCAGTTTAGTTCAGTCGCTCAGTCGTGTCCAACTCTTTGAGGCCCCATAAATCGCAGCACACCAGGCCTCCCTGTCCATCACCAACTCCCAGAGTTCACTCAGACTCACGT
>SJYA01014163.1:0-10582 GCA_006410615.1 Neotragus moschatus
AAGAGAAGCAAAACTGTAGACAAAGGGAAATTAGAAAATAAAAATAAAGTGCCTTAAAAGGGAGAAAATCCAGTGACTTCAAAGGCACAGAATGGAGATACTCTACTTAATGGCATGCTGGAGAGACAGAAAGATCAGCCTTTTTGTCTGTAAAAGAACTGAGGGATATTAAGAAACATTAATATTAAACAAGAGATGCTCAGATTCTTCTATGAATCAAAGCAGAGAACTAGAAATCTGGCATTTATGTTAGGTCTCATCATTCCAACAGAAGAGAGAGAATGATTCTTGCCACTGTCTGACAAAAGATGACTTTTAAAAATAGTGCAATCTTATATTCTGAAAGGAAAAACTTAATAAAAATTTCTTTTAATTAACTATAAAGGTGTCTCATGAGCAGTATAATCTCTATGTAATAAGTCTTAATATTTTATAAAGCTCAGTTGGTTGATAACCATTGCTGTGCTGTGCTGTGCTAAGTCGATTCAGTAGTGTGGGACTCTTTGTGACCCTATGGACGGTAACCTGCCAGGCTCCTCTATCCATGGGATTCTCCAGGCAAGAATACTGGAGTGGGTTGTCATACCCTCCTCCAGGGGAATCTTTCTGACCCAGGGATCAAATCTACATCTCTTATGTCTCCTGTATTGGCACGTAGGTACTTTACCACTAGCACCACCTGGGAAGCCCCTGAAAACCATTACTTTTCCGTTAATCAAAGTTAAAAAGTGTTTTTATTATAAAATAAGGACTTTGCAGTTTAAAAAATCTACTCTACAAGGAAACAAGGTATTCTTGTAAAATTCTTTTTTAAGGCCAACATTTAGTCCAGTTAATAATTATTAATACTCATAACAAGAAGTAGAACATATTCACTGTACAATCTCTAACCCTTTCTTATGTATTAGGTTGGCCAAAAGGTTCATTTGGGTTTTTCCATAACAACTTACAGAAAAACCCGAGCAAAGCTTTGAGCCTACCCCATACTATTTCATCAGATGCGCAGACAGCTCTCCTATGGTAGAAATGGCAGGTTTTATTAATATATCACAGACAAGTAAACTCAGGTTTAAGCAACTATGTGACTTGAGCACTTTAACGGTCATACAGGTTCTGAATCTGTTGATGTTTACTGAGTCTGGGATTCAGTCAATAGGATCCTGGTGATGAGCTAAGATCAGACACTCAGTAATCAGTTTTCCTGTATTTTTTAAATTTGTTGCCCATAATCAAAGCTTTATTTAAAAACTCACACCAAAATATGAGAGTGTTGTTGCAAACCTTGCAAAAATTTAAACATAATTACATTATCTTGGTAGATTAACTGGAATCACTGAACTGAAAAGGCTTTCTCTGACAGGACACAGATTCAGGTAACTGTGTGGATCATTAGTATTGCTTTCTTCTAAATGAACATCCTTCTGAGTCTGGCCTTTCCTCCTATTGGCTGGCACAACAGTTGAACAACCTACATCAAACACCACTGTGTAAGCCTGGCTGTAAGTAATCTTGTAGCTACCTAGACATTTTACATACATAAAGTAAGAATTTGGACTTTGAACCAGCTGTGTCTTATTATGTTTTTTCTCTTCCTCTTCCAAGGAAGGCCACAGTACATTTCTAGCTAAAGGCATGTTGATTCTTTTGCAAGCCCAGCCTATGCAGATCTTTAAGGCACCCTTCCTTTACTTTAAAATAATGTAGTATCATTAACTGATTTGACAACCAGAAAACAAAACTCTCTTTTTCCTATTAAGACGAAATATACACAGGAAACAATCCAGTTATAACAATCCAGGTATAAATGTCCAGACTAAATAGTGACCCCCCCAAAATAAATACATATCCTTAAAAGATAAACTCATTACACCAAGTAGAATGGATCTTGATAGACTGTAATATTCAACGCACAAGGACAAAGCACAGGGCAAAACTATGACTTTATATCTCTCAATGGGTTCTGTTCATCATGAACTCAACTTACTTTCTGTTTTTCTGCTGTTAATCAGTTTATTTTCCAGTTCTTCCAGCATACTATGTTCAATTCTGAAGTCACTTTTTTGGTTGTAGAAATGACTGTGTTTGTCTTTTTCTAGATTAATAACCCTTTAGGGAAAGAAACAAATAGTATAAATATGATTTAAGTACATTTTTAATTGTTTAAAATATGAATATACTTATAATCCATACTTTGCATTAATTCATCAAAGGATTCAAAATAAAATTACTTGGATCAATAAGGCTATGGAATCAAAACAGCAGTTAGAAAAGTGCTGTGTGTATGTATACTAGTCATTCAGTCATGTCCGACTCTGGGACCCCACAGACTGTAGCCTGCCAGGCTCCCCTCTGTCCATGGAATTCTCCAGGCAAGAATACTGGAGTGGGTTGCCATTCCCTTCTCCAGGGAATCTTCCCAAGCCAGGGATCAAACCTGGGTCTCTAGCATTGCAGGCAGATTCTTTACCATCTGAGCCACCAGGGAAGCAAAATGCACTATAGAAATGCAAGTTATTAATGCTAGTAAAACTAAAACTTTAAAAGGCAAACAGTCTATGAAGGCAGGGATTTTAGTGCTTTTATGGGCTATGGTCTCCATTTACTTCAAAGCTGCTTCATCTCATCCTTGCTCCTTGGCTTTAATCCATCCACCAGTAAGACTTCTAATGTTAGCTTGAACCCTGGGGTAAAACACAACAATTTACCTTCAAGAAACTTTTCTGGTTGGACAAAGAAATTTATTTTCTCAACATTATTTTCTTTCTCCCACAAGGTGGAAATTAGTATAAATATGTCTCCACTAATCCTGAATTTAAGGAGTGGTGAAGTATCTCTGGTCACTGATGTCCTTTCCTCTATCCTGAGGGGCAACTATATAAGGCAGAGTTTCCCAATCTTTTTCACTTGCCACATCAAGAAAAGCATTTAGTATATAAGGCGGCTGCTGCTACTGCTAAGTCGCCTCAGTCATGTCCAACTCTGTGCGACCCCATAGACGGCAGCCCACCAGGCTCCCCCATCCCTGGGATTCTCCAGACAAGAACACTGGAGTGGGTTGCCATTTCCTTCTCCAATGCATGAAAGTGAAAAGTGAAAGTGAAGTCGCTCAGTCGGGTTCAACTCTTCGCGACCCCATGGACTGCAGCCCACCAGGCTCCTCTGTCCATGGGATTTTCCATGCAAGAGTACTGGAGTGGGGTGCCATTGCCTTCTCCAATATATATAAGGCACCCTGAGGTAAATAGATGAGAACGCCACAGGCCCTACCTGGCTGCCCCAAGGCTGAAGGAGTCATAGCTTCAATCTATGTTGGGAGGGAGGAAGAGGCAGAACAGAGACATCAAAACGCTTTTAGTCTGCAGGTCAGTCTAACAGGCTGAGGGCAGCTCCCGCAGCCCTGCACTGAGCGCCAGCCCGTCTCGACTCTGGCTGGGGTGGGGAAAGGCACTACAAACAGACAGAAATGCCCATCATGGACACACGCTATGCTACGACAGTAAGTCATGCTTTGTTACTCCTGGATTTGAAATACTGACCCATACAGATGTTCAAAATGTAATAATGGAGACAAACTGCCAAACAAAAAGAGATGCTCAACCTCTCTCGTAACATGAGAAAAGAAAACTGAAACTACACCATGGTAACATGGTGTATCTATCAGACTGGTGCGAAAAAACACAGAAGCTTAATATATTCTGATGATAAAACTGTGGGGAAATGGGTCCTCTCATATATTGTTGGGCTTCCCTGGTGGCTCAGACGGTAAAACGTCTGCCTGCAATGCGGGAGACCTGGGTTTGATTTCTGGGTCGGGAAGATCCCCTGGAGAAGGAAATGGCAATCCACGTCAGCACTCTTGCCTGGAAAATCCCACGGACGGAGGAGCCTGATAGGCTACAGTCCATGGATTCGCAGAGTCAGACACGACTGAGCGACTTCACTCACTCACTTCATATATTGTTGGTGAAATCATAAATGGTCTATCAAGGACAATTTAGAAATTATTCATTATTTATCACAATCATGAATAATCAGAAATTATTCATTACAATCGCAAACTCATATATGTTTGATCCAGCACTTCTACTTGTAGGAATTTTTCCTAAAGATACACTCATAGATGTGCAAAATGATGTGAACCTCCATGGATGCTCCAATTAATTAAGCATTTATTTACTATAACTTAATGTTTTCTGTAATCTAATGTCTGTCACTAAGGGGCAGATTAAATACATGATGGTACATGCATACACTAGAATACAATGCAGTACCATGTTCTATGTACCGAAAAGGAAAGATCTCCAAGACACACCCCTTTTTAACAAAAGTTTTATATGAAAATGTTAAGACATACTAGAGACTGGTAAACTGATTCCCCTCATAGTGTTTCATGTGATATATACCTCACATCACTGTAACTCAACAATTTTACCTGTCTTTTTCCTCTCTTTCATCTACCTTTTCTTATCTTTCCTCTTCCTTTTTTGCTTAAGTACTCTAAAGGAAATCCACTACATTATGTACTTCCACCCCAACATACTTCAGTGTGCATTTCGAGAGATTATGAGTATGTGATTTGTATAATACCATTACATGCCTGAACAAAATCAATAATTTCGTGGTATCCAGGATATACTCTTAAGTTAAAAATACAAAACAAGATGCCCAACAATGTATATAGTATACTATCATTTATTAAAAAAAAAAAAAAGGGAATCATCTGAATATGCATTTTATGTCCTTAAAAAAGCATATAAAATACCTGTGGAAGGATATATAAGAAACTAAAAATGGCTGTTTGGGGAAAAGGGAAATGGGTGATATGGGTCACAGGTAAAACAAAGACCTTCTACTGTGGATACTTTGATTTGAATTAATTTTTGAATTATGTGAATATATAACCTATTCTGAAAATAAAAATATTACAAATGGTGTTCTTTATTTTCAATGAGAATTGTTGGATTCAATTTCAATGGATTTTTCTTATACTCTTTCAATGAGTTCTTCCAAAACCTTATAACAGATGAAGAAAGCCCTTATAGGGTTATAAAACCTATACATAGATAAGTTACCTATCTATACTGGCATAATCTAACTGGCTTGCTATATTTATGTACATTAATCATCTGGCAGATTATCTTATCTAGAAAGAAACATAAACCAGAAATCTTAACCTAGAGTCCAATTCTATCTAAGATAATGCATTTTATAAATTAAAAAAAAACTGTAGTCTATCAAATTCTGAGTATTAAAAATGAGAATTAAACCAATACAGTCAGAATTCAGTCTCACAAGGCTGCACTATGGTATAACTTGTTAAAATTTAAACAGTATACTATTCATTGGTAGAATTTCTAAACAGACAACTGCCACTAATTCTGGTCCAGAGATCATTTCTTACAGAAGCCTCCTTTTCTCTTGGTTCTTCAGCAAATTGATACTGCATAAATTCAGAGCAGTGTTTTATAAAGCCTCCAACTATAGGAGAGATTTAGCTGCTCTCAGCTCTAGTTCTTTTACCTTTACTCATTGCATTTGTTAAATCATATGGTGCTACTAACAATATTGAACATTCAGTAAATATCACTGGTTAATTAAAAAATACATAAACACTGAAACTTAAATGCCACCTTCTCATATTTTCTAGTCATAATGTACAGGGTGGATCTGAAAGAGGTAGAGACCAAGGAAGGGAGACCAACTAAAGGGCCAATTAAAAAAAAAAAAAAACCTCAAGAGTACAGTAGGACTCTTCATTAAAATTATTCACTCAAAAATATTTACCAAGTGCTTACTTTGCTAAGTCAAAATGTATTCAATCTGTTACTTGATATATGTGATCTAAAGAAATCTTTTATTCTCCTCGATATACACTGATTCAAAATAGTGAAATTAAGATTCAAAGAGGAACTCTACTTAAAATTAACTTTATATTAGATAGTTTACTATCATTTGTATATTTCACACTTCTCACCGGTCCCTTGTTTTACATTTGAAAGATTAGTGACTAGTCTTTGGTATGGGATTAGATAGAGTGGGGGAGAATTAACTTTATATTGTTCATAATAAAATGATGAGTAATGTTCCTTGAAGATAATGTTCTTATACTTACTGATTTTTAAATTTTTCAGCTGTACGTATGAATTCTGCTTTCTTAGTTCGACTAACTTTCTGCTTCCAGTTTTGAAGCTGAAAAGGACGAATTCCACCTGAAGTACCAAGACAGCCATCATTCTGAAGAGAAAACAAAAACAAATTTATCCTCAGTAATAAAAATGGTGGGAGATGAACGTGGAATTTTTTTCAGAGTGTGTGCTGTCCTTAGTTGCTCAGTGGTGTCTGACTCTTTGTCACCCCATGGACTGTAGCCCACTAGGCTCCTCTGTTCACAAGGATTCTCCAGGCAAGAATCCTGCAGTGGGCTGCCATGCCTCCTCCAGGGCATCTTTGCAACAGAGGGATCAAACCCAGGGCTCCTGTACTGCAGGTGGATTCTTTACTGTCTGAGCCACCAGGGAAGCCCTTTTTTTTCAGAGATAAAACATCAATAATGGAGTTTCTCAGGGGACAATTTTGGGGCCAATCTTATTTAATTTTTAAAAATACAGCTTGTGGAAGAAGGAATATGTGTTTTAAAATGCTAAATTAGTGAGAAATGTAAAGTCTTCAGGGAGTTTTAGAAAAATCTCTAATTCTTTCATTCATTCATTCATTTACCATATGCACTGAACACTTATGATGTGACAGGTGCTGGCCTAGACACTAGGGAAACAAAGATGGTCCATGGTAACAATGTGTGCGCTGCATGCTAAGTTGCTTCAGTTGTATCCAACTCTTTGTGGCCCTAGGGACCACAGCCCGCCAGGCTCCTCTGTGCATGGGATTCTCCAGGTAAGACTACTAGAGTGGGTTGCCATGCCCTTCTCCAGGGGATCTTCTGAACCCAGAAGATTGAGGAATCGAGCCCACGTTTCTTATGTCTCCTGCACTGGTAGGCGAGTTCTTTATCACTAGTGCCACTGGAGAAGCCCCCATGATAACAGGGCCTCTGCCTTAAAATCTAGAGAGGGAAACAGACTTAAGAAGAAAAGAGTAAATAACCGATACATTAAAAAAAGAAAAAAACCAACACTGTAAGGGCTATTAAGGAAATAAAGAGTGCTAAGATGAAGATAAAGGCGACAAGGGATTTTTGTTGTTGTTGTTTCTTTTCAGTTAGAATGGCCACAGAGGTCTATTTGAGGGGATGATGTTTAAGGAAGAACGGAGCCGGCCAGGCCAAAAGCTGCAGGGAAAGGTGTGCCAGGCAGAAGGACCAGGATGTCCAAAGGCCCTCCAGCATGAAAAAAAGCTTGGCTGGTTCAAGCAGAGCAAAGGCAATTGTGACATAAGATGAGTGAAGTGCAGAGCTTTGTAGGAGTTGAGGGTATAGAGCCAGGCAAGTGGCATATCACACCAGCATTTTAAGTCACTACAGGAGTCTGAATTTTACTGAAGGGTTTAGGATAGGAGAAGGCCATGATACATTTAATTTTTAAAGAAAATCTTTCTATTTTTTAAAGAACAAATTCAGGGAGGTGGAGGAAGAGGTGAGGCAAGGCAGGACGCAGGAGAATCAATGAGACAGGTGATACAGCAACAAAGACAAGGAATGGTGGTATTCAGGTCCAGCAGGGTGATGGTGGAGACTAAAAGTAAGAAGCCTAAACGTATCTTGGAGGTATAACCAAGAGGAATTGCTGACAGCCTGAGAGATTAAAAAAAAATAAACAAACCAAGCCTTCAAATTTCAAGGAACAAGCAAACAAGAATAAAGTAATGATTTTAGGTTAATACTTCTAAAATTGAGATTTACTTCACAT
Organism: Neotragus moschatus; assembly: GCA_006410615.1. Classification (NCBI taxonomy): domain Eukaryota; kingdom Metazoa; phylum Chordata; class Mammalia; order Artiodactyla; family Bovidae; genus Neotragus; species Neotragus moschatus. The sequence continues at coordinate 7,863 of SJYA01014163.1, forward strand.
ACCATAGAATGTGCACATAAAGTTTACAATTCAGTGTTTTTTTACTATATTCACAAAGTCGTGCAATCATCAACACTATCTGCTGCTGCTGCTGCTGCTAAGTTGCATCAGTCGTGTCCGACTCTGTGCAACCCCATAGACAGCAGCCCACCAGGCTTCTCTGTCCCTGGGATTCTCCAGGCAAGATCACTGGAGTGGGGTGCCATTGCCTTCTCTGCAACACTATCTAGTACCTGAATATTTCCATTATACCCAAAAGAAAGTTCGCATTCATTAAGCAGTCACTTCCCATACCCTTTTCCCGCCCAATTCCTGGTAATCATTAATCTACATTCTGATTCTATGGATTTGCCTATTCTGAAAAATTAACATAAACAGGATCACACAATATACGACCTTCTGTGTCTGGCTTCTTTCACTGAGTATAATATTTTAAAGATTCATTCATGTTGTACCATGAATCTGTACTTCATTCCTTTTCATGCTTAAGTAATAGTCCACATGACTCTAACATATTTTGTTTACCTACTCATCAGCTGACGGACAACTGGGTTACTTTCACTATTTGGTCGCCATGAATAATGTTACTAAGAACATTTATGTATAAGTTTTAGTACGAATTAAATTTTCTTGGTATATCTAGCAGTGGGATTTCTGAATCACAGCTACTTCTTTACTTCTCCACTTGTGTTATTATTGTTACAGTGGAAGCATTCCTGTAAGTCCTNTCACTGGAGTGGGGTGCCATTGCCTTCTCTGCAACACTATCTAGTACCTGAATATTTCCATTATACCCAAAAGAAAGTTCGCATTCATTAAGCAGTCACTTCCCATACCCTTTTCCCGCCCAATTCCTGGTAATCATTAATCTACATTCTGATTCTATGGATTTGCCTATTCTGAAAAATTAACATAAACAGGATCACACAATATACGACCTTCTGTGTCTGGCTTCTTTCACTGAGTATAATATTTTAAAGATTCATTCATGTTGTACCATGAATCTGTACTTCATTCCTTTTCATGCTTAAGTAATAGTCCACATGACTCTAACATATTTTGTTTACCTACTCATCAGCTGACGGACAACTGGGTTACTTTCACTATTTGGTCGCCATGAATAATGTTACTAAGAACATTTATGTATAAGTTTTAGTACGAATTAAATTTTCTTGGTATATCTAGCAGTGGGATTTCTGAATCACAGCTACTTCTTTACTTCTCCACTTGTGTTATTATTGTTACAGTGGAAGCATTCCTGTAAGTCCTTTATCAGATACATGACCTGCAAATATTTTCCCCAGTTCTGAGTTCTTTTCACTTTCCTGCTAATATCCTTTGAAACACAGAAGTTTTGAACTTTTGAAGAGCTATCCAACTGTTTTCCACAGTGGCTGCATCATTATATAATTTTACATGGTCATCAGCATGCTATGGGAGTTCCAGTTTCTTCACATCCTCACCAACATTTGTTACTGTCTGTCTCTTTTACTATGATCATCCTACTGGATGTGAAGTAGTATCTCACAGTGGTTTTAATTAGTCCATAATGACCAATGATGCTGAGCATCTTTTCATGTACTTATTGGCTATTCTTTGAAGGAATACCTACTTATATCTTTTTCAATTTTAAAAACTGGGGTGTCTTCTTGAGTTTTAAGAGTTTTATATTTTTAGATATGTCCTTATCAAAATATGATTTGCAAATGTTTCTCTCCCATTCAGTAGGTCATCTTTTCATTTTGCTGATACTCCCTTTACTGTGTAGAATCTTTTCAGTTTGATGTAGCCTCCTTCATTTTTAGATAGTTATTTTGCAGGACACAGAATTCTTGGTCAACAGTCCTTTTCTTTCAGCATTTTGACTATGTCTGTTATCCCATGGGGCCTTCCCAGGAGGGGCGAGTGGTAAAGAATCCACCTGCCAATGCAGGAGACATAGACATGCATTCGCTTCCTGGGTCTGGAAAATCCCCTGGAAGAGGGCACAGCAACCCACTCCAGTATTCCTGCCTGGAGAATCCCATGGACAAAGGAGCCTGGTAGCCTACAGTCCAAAGTGTTGCAAAAAGTCAGGCACAACTGAAGCAATTTAGCATGCATGCATATTATCCCATACTTTTGAAGTCCAAGGTTTCCGTTGAGAAATCAAGTTGTTAATCTTATTGAGAATGCCTAATATGTGTTGAATTGATTTCTCTGTTGGTGCTTTCAGAATTTTCTTTTTGTCTCTTTTTTACAGTTTGATTATAACATGTCTAGGTATGGATCTTGAAGTTCACTAAATTCCAGTAATGTGTAGATCAACACTACAGCCATCATTTCTTCAAAAATTCTTTCCCCACTTTTCCCTCTCTCCTTCTGGGACTCTCATTAGCTGTGACATCTGATGGTGTCTCACGGGTCTTTAACACTCTGTTCACTTTTCTTCATTCTTTCTTTCTTTCAGTTCCTCATTCTGGATAATCTAAATTGACCTACCTTCTTCTGCCAGCCCAAACGTAGTGTTGAGTCTCTCTAGTGAATTTTTCATTTGCATTTTTGTACTTTTTAACTCCAAAAAAAATTTCTATTCCATTCTTTTGCTGTAACTTCTTTCTTTATCAGTTTGGTTCAGTTCAGTCGCTCAGTCATGTATGGCTCTTTGCCATCCCATGGACTGCAGCACGCCAGGCTTCCCTGTCCATCACCAACTCCCAGAATTTACTCAAACTCATGTC
>SJYA01014164.1:0-10592 GCA_006410615.1 Neotragus moschatus
TCTTCACGGCTGCTCCAGCAAAGCACAGCCGCTGCTCCTTACCTTGGATGAGGGGTATCTCCTCACCACCGCCCTTTCTGACCTTCAACGTGGGATAGCTCCTCTAGGCCCTCCTGCACCCGCGCAGCCACCACTCCTTAGCTTTAACTAGATGGACCTTTGTTGGCAAAGTAAGGGCTCTGCTTTCTAATATGCTGTCTAGTTTGGTCATAGCTTTTCTTCAAAGGAGCAAGTGCATTTTCATTTCATGGCTGCGATCACCAGCTGCAGTAATTCTGAAGTCCAAAAAAAAAAAGTCTTTCACTGTTTCCATTGTTTCCCCATCTATTTGTCATTAAGTGATGGGACCAGATGCCATGATCTTAGTTTTCTGAATATTGAGTTTTAAGCCAAATTTACACTCTTTCACTTTCATCAAGAGGCTCTTTAGTTCCTCATCTGCATATCTGAGGTTATTGATATTTCTCCCAGCAATCTTGATTCCAGCCTGTGCTTCATCCAGCCTAGCATTTCACATGATGTACTATGTATATAAGTTAAATAAGCAAGATGAAAATATTAAGCCTTGATGGACTCCTTTCCCAATTTGGAACCAATCTGTTGTTTCATGTCCAGTTCTAACTGTTGCTTCTTGACCCATAAACAGATTTCTCAGGAGGCAAGTCAGGTAGTCTGGTATTTGCATCTCTTTAAGAATTTTCCAGTTTGTTGTGATCCACACAGTCAAGGCTTTGGCAGTCAATAAAGCAGAAGTAGATGTTTTCGTGGAACTCTCTTGCTTTTTCAAATGATCCAACAGATGTTGGCAATTTGATCTCTGGTTCCTCTGCTTTTTCTAAATCCAGCTTGAACATCTCGAAGTTCACGATTCACATATTGCTGAAGCCTGGCTTGGAGAATTTTCAGCTTTACTTTGCCAGCGTGTGAATGAGTGCAATTGTGTCATAGTTTGAACATTCCTTGGCATTGCCTTTCTTCAGGATTGGCATGAAAACTGACCTTTACCAGTCCTGTGGCCACTGCTGAGTTTTCCAAATTTGCTGGCATTTTGATTGCAGCAGTTTCACAGCATCATCTTTTAGGATTTGAAATAGTTCAACTGGAATTCCATCACCTCCACTAGCTTTCTTCATAGTGATGCTTCCTAAGGCCCACTTGACTTCGCATTCCAGAATGTCTGGCTCTAGGTGAATGATCACACCATTATGGTTATCTGGGTGATGAAGATTTTTTTGTATAATTCTTCTGTGTATTCTTGCCACCTCTTCCCAATATCTTCTGATTCTGTTAAGTCCGTAACATTTCTGTGCTTTTTCTGCCCATCTTTGCATGAAATGTTCCCTTGGTATCTCTATAGTTTTTCTGTGTATTCTTGCCACCTCTTCTGAATATCTTCTGCTTATGTTAGGTCCATACCATTACTGCCCTTTATTATCTCTACCTTTGCATGAAATGTTCCCATGGTATCTCCAATTTTCTTGAAGAGATCTAGTCTTTCCCATTCTATTGTTTTCTTCTATTTCTTTGCATTGATCACTGAGGAAGGCTTTCTCGTGTCTTGTTATTCTTTAAAACTCTGCATTCAGATGGGTATATCTTCTCTTTTCTCCTTTGCCTTTTGCTTCTCTTCCTTTATCAGCTATTTAGAGGCCTCCTAAGACAACCGTTTTGCCTTCTTGCATTTCTTTTTCTTGGGGAAGGTCTTGATCACTGCCTACACTGGGCGTTCAGCTTTCTTTATAGTCCAACTCTCATTTGATCACTACAGTATCACGAACCTCCATCCATAGTTCTTCAGGCACACTGTCTATCAGACCTAAACCCTTGAATCTGTTTGTCACTTCCACTGTATAATTGTAAGAGATTTTATTTAGGTCATACCTGAATGGTCTAGTGGTTTTCCCTACTTTCTTCAATTTAAGTCTGAATTTTGCAATAAGGAGTTCAGGATCTGTGCCACAGTCAGCTCCCAGTCTCATTTTTGCTGACTGTATAGGCTGTATATTGTCACCCTGCTTATTTAACTTATATGCAGAGTACATCATGACAAATGCTGGGTTGGATGCACCACAAGCTGGAATCAAGATTGCCAGGAGAAACATCAATAACCTCAGATATGCAGATGACATCACCCTTATGGCAGAAAGCAAAGAGGAACTAAAGAGCCTCTTGATGAAAGTGAAAGAGGAGAGTGACAAAATTGGCTTAAAGCACAACATTCAGAAAACTAAGATTGTAGCATCCAATCCCATCATTTTATAGCAAATAGATGGGGAAACAGTGAAAACAGTGGCAGATTTATTTGTTGGGGGGGGTGCTCCAAAATCACTGCAGATGGTGATTGCAGCCATGAAATGAAAAGACACTTATTCCTTGAAAGAAAAGTTATGACCAACTTAGACAGCATATTAAAAAGCAGAGACATTACTTTGCCAACAAAGGTCCATCTAGTCAAGGCTATGGTTTTTTCAGTAGTCATGTATGGATGTGAGAGTTGGACTATAAAGAAAGCTGAGTGCCAAAGAATTGATGCTTTTGAACTATGGTGTTGGAGAAGACTCTCGAGAGTCCCTTGGACTGCAAGGAGATCCAACTAGTCCATCCTAAAGGAAATCAGTCCAGAATATTCATTGGAAGGACTGATGTTGAAGCTGAAACTCTAATACTTTGGCCACCTGATGTGAAGAACCGACTCATTGGAAAAGACCCTGATGCTGGGAAAGACTGAAGGCAGGAAGAGAAGGGGAGGACAGAGGATGAGATGGATGGATGTCATCACCTACTCAATGATCTCTGAAGAAGGCTTCCTTATCTCACCTTGCTATTCTTTGGAACTCTGCATTCAAATGGGTATATCTTTCCTTTTCTCCTTTACCTTTCACTTCTCTGCTTTTCTCAGCTATTTGTAATGCCTCCTCAGACAAACATTTTGCATTTTTGCATTTCTTTTTCTTGGGNAAAATTGGCTTAAAGCACAACATTCAGAAAACTAAGATTGTAGCATCCAATCCCATCATTTTATAGCAAATAGATGGGGAAACAGTGAAAACAGTGGCAGATTTATTTGTTGGGGGGGGTGCTCCAAAATCACTGCAGATGGTGATTGCAGCCATGAAATGAAAAGACACTTATTCCTTGAAAGAAAAGTTATGACCAACTTAGACAGCATATTAAAAAGCAGAGACATTACTTTGCCAACAAAGGTCCATCTAGTCAAGGCTATGGTTTTTTCAGTAGTCATGTATGGATGTGAGAGTTGGACTATAAAGAAAGCTGAGTGCCAAAGAATTGATGCTTTTGAACTATGGTGTTGGAGAAGACTCTCGAGAGTCCCTTGGACTGCAAGGAGATCCAACTAGTCCATCCTAAAGGAAATCAGTCCAGAATATTCATTGGAAGGACTGATGTTGAAGCTGAAACTCTAATACTTTGGCCACCTGATGTGAAGAACCGACTCATTGGAAAAGACCCTGATGCTGGGAAAGACTGAAGGCAGGAAGAGAAGGGGAGGACAGAGGATGAGATGGATGGATGTCATCACCTACTCAATGATCTCTGAAGAAGGCTTCCTTATCTCACCTTGCTATTCTTTGGAACTCTGCATTCAAATGGGTATATCTTTCCTTTTCTCCTTTACCTTTCACTTCTCTGCTTTTCTCAGCTATTTGTAATGCCTCCTCAGACAAACATTTTGCATTTTTGCATTTCTTTTTCTTGGGGATGGTCTTGATCACTGCCTCCTGACCAATGTCACAAACCTCCATCTATAGTTCTTCAGGTACTCTGTCCATCAGATCTAATCCCTTGAATCCTTTTGTCACTTCCACTGTATAATCATAAGGGATTTGATTTAGAGCACACCCGAATAGTCCATTGGTTTTCCTTAATTTCTTCAATTTAAGTCCGAATTGGCAATAAGGAGTTCATGATCTGAGCCTCAATCATCTCCCAGTCTTGCTTTCGTCAACTGGAAAAGCAGCCCTAATATTTATTGATTTATAAGGATATCAACCCTCGATATTGGTAGGACTGATGCTGAAGCTGAATTTTCAGTACTTTGGCTGAATAGTCCAGTGGTTTTTCCTAATTTCTTCAACTTAAGTCTGAATTTGGCAATAAATTCATGATCTGAGCCATAGTCAGCTCCCACTCTTGTTTTTGCTGACCGTATAGAGCTTCTCCATCTTTGGCTGCAAAAAATATAACCAATCTGCTTTTGGTATTGACCATCTGGTGATGTCCATGCGTAGAATCTTCTCTTGTGTTGTTGGAAGAGGGTGTTTGTTATGACCAGTGTGTTCTCTTGGCAAAACTCTGTTAGCTTCATTTTGTACTCCAAGGCCAAATTTGCCTGTTACTCCAAGTATCTCTTGATTTCCTGCTTTTACATTCCAGTCCCCTATAATGAAAAGGACATGTTTTGGGGGTGTTAGTTCTAGAAGGTCTTATATGTCTTCATAGAACCATTCAACTTCAGCTTCTTCAGCATTACTGGTTGGGGCATAGACTTGGAATACTGTGATATTGAATGTGTTTGCCTTCGAAACAAACAGAGATCATTCTGTCATTTTGAGATTGCATCCAAGTACTGCATTTTGGACTCTTTTGTTGACTAGGAGGGCTACTCCATTTCTTCTAAAGGATTCCTGCCCACAGTAATAGATACAATGGTCATCTGGGTTAAATTCACCCATTCCAGTCCATTTTAATTCACTGATTCCTAAAATGTGGATATTCACTCTTGCCATCTCCTATTTGACCACTTTCAATTTACCTTGATTCATGGACCTAACATTCCAGGTTCCTATGCAATATTGTTCTTTACAGCATCAAACTTTACTTCGATCAGTTACAACCACAACTGGGTGTTGTTTTTGCTTTGGCTCCATCTCTTCATTCTTTCTGGAGTTATTTCTCCACTGTTCTCCAGTAGCATATTGGGTACCTACCGACCTGGGGAGTTCATCTTTCAGTGTCCTATCTTTTTGCCTTTTCATACTGTTCATGGGGTTCTCAAGGCAAGAATACTGAAGCGATTTGACATTCCCTTCTCCAGCGGACCATGTTTTGTCAGAACTCTCTACAATGACCATCCATCTTTGCAGGGAGCCAGCACAGGAGATCCCACCCATGACAAGGTCATGCGGAGAGACCTGATGGGTAAGGCGAGTCAGGTCTCAAGGGGTCCTCTGCCTGAGCTGCTGCTGCTGCATCTACCCCAAAAAAACCAGAGTCTGCCTACTTTACTGTGCTTTCCTTTCTTCTGACATTCTCTGGAAAAAGTTAATTCAGGGCTCCAGTTAACAGTATCCCGCATATAAAAAGAATGTCTCGGTCCCCTTCAATGGCTTTCTAACTTACCTAACCAGTCTGCCTGAACTTTTTACAACTTGTGAATTGCTTACAGCCCCCCAATCGCGAGAGGCACAATGCTTAAAGCATCTTAAAGATACAGAGCCTTTTCTAAAGAGCTAAAAATTATATTGGTGATGGGTTTTCACTGTTGACTCAATGATTGTTGCCCAGCCTCCATATTCTTTATCTTTTAGGCACCTGAAGGCTATTAATCAATGTAATTGGGATATAGAAAAAGGAACATAGTAGTTTTGATGTTAGCAACACTAGAATTTTGAGTTAATTACTTTTCTTTTGTTATAAATCACTGTACTCCTTTTATTTGTTGTAAATTGTTGTGCCTTTGCTATGTAAGAATGTAACTTTATTTAGTGCTTTCTGAGAGTGGCACCAGACTTTGGGAAAAACAACACTGTTAGGGAAAACAAGTCTTCTGGTTGACAAACCCTTGTCAGAAAAGGGCCATAAAATGTTAGTTGGCTCTCTGGCCAGAAGATGATGTAAATCACCTAAGACTTGTGTATGCAACTAGGTATGCAGAGAGAAAGCCTGGTTTTGATAAGAGTCAGGGCTGCTGATGCTGCATAATTCTATATTATCCATTGATCTCTATGTACAAAAAAGGCATAAAAAGCCTGCCAAACAATAGAAGATTGGGCCAGTCATTGGGAAGACTGGTTTCCCCTGTGTCCTCTTTATTTTCTGGCTGAATTCCCATCTGGAGGGAGGAGGCTCACTATGTCTACTTACTTGCCCTAGCTTCTAAGATCCATGAGAGAGGGAGCCCAAGGTGGGGCACCCTCCGATATTCAAACAGGCACCAGTGGCCTAACGTAGATGGTGCAAACTTCTTGTCCTGAAGTTTTATTGGCTTTCCCTGTAAACCAAATTATTCAGCCTCTTTTCTCCACCTAAATTTTCCTACTATACTATTTCTCTTAATTTCTTTTATATTTCTAAATAAATAAGTTTTCCTTGCCCACACCATCCCCACTTCGAATTCCCAGGGGCTGGATCCCAGCAAGTCTTGGGTGGTCCTACATGGTATAGCTCATAGTTTCACTGAGTGAGACAAGGCTGTGGTCCATGTGATTAGTTTGATTCAGTTCAGTTCAGTTCAGTCGCTCAGTCATGTCTGACTCTTTGTGACCCCATGAACTGCAGTATGCCAGGCCTCCCTGTCCATCAGGGAGGAGTAAACTCCTGGAGTTTACTCAAACTCATGCCCATTGACTCAGCGATGCCATCCAACCATCTAATCCTCTGTTGTTCCCTTCTCTTCCTGCCCTGAGTCTTTCCAGTATTATAGTGTACAGTATAGTGAAGTCACTCAGTCATGTCCGACTCTTTGCGACCCCATGGACTGTAGCCTACCAGGTTTCTCCGTCCATGGGATTCTCCAGGCAAGAATACTGGAGTGGGTTACCATTTCCTTCTCCAGGGGAATCTTCCCGACCCAGGGATCGAACCCAGGTCTCCTGCATTGGAGGCAGATGCTTTAACCTCTGAGCCACCAGGGAAGTCTTTTCAAATGAGTCAGCTCTTCACATCAGGTGGCCAAGTATTGGAGTTTCAGCTTCAACATCAGTCCTTCCAATGAACACCCAGGACTGGTCTCCTTTAGGATGGACTTGTTGGATCTCCTTGCAGTCCAAGGGACTCTCTCAAGAGTCTTCTCCAACACCACAGTTCAAAAGCATCAATTCTTTGGGACTCAGCTTTCTTCAAAGTCCAACTCTCACATCCATACATGACTACTGGAAAAACCATAGCCTTGACTAGACAGACCTTTGTTGACAAAATAATGTCTCTGCTTTTTAATATGCTGTCTAGGTTGGTCATAAATTTCCTTCCAAGGAGTGTCTTTTAATTTCATGGCTGCGATCACCATCTGCAGTGAATTTGGAGCCACCAAAAATAAAGTCTGACACTGTTTCCACTGTTTCCCCATCTATTTGCCATGAAGTGATGGGACCAGATGCCATGATCTTAGTTTTCTGAATGTTGAGCTTTAAGCCAACTTTTTCACTGTCCTCTTTCACTTTCATCAAGTGGTTCTTTAGTTCTTCCTCACTTTCTTTCAGTTTGATTAGTTTTCTGTGATTGTGGTTTTCATTCTTTCAGTCTGGTTCCCAAACTAGAGATCAAACCCAGGGCCCTGCATTGGGAGTATAATCTTAACCACTGGACCACTAGAGAAGTTCCAAGGTGTCACTTTGGAACAGTAACATGGGCATATATTTTTTTTTAAGAAATACAATTACCCTCAATGTGGATTAATGTTTGGAGACATTTATTGTATCACCCACCAGGGCAGCTCTATTGTATCACTAAAAACTCCTAATCAATCACTTTTTTTTTTTTTTTAACTTTTCCTTGGTACTTTTCTCTACATGGTAACTTGTCTTCACCAAACATGCATTGCTTTGGGATCAGATTTTCTGCTACCGAGAAATCCATCTTTATAGAGTTTAACACGGGCGCTCTGCTCTAGGTCCACGGCTCTACCAGGCTGGGGAGCGGACATACACATCCGACTTGGATTCAACACACTCGGTGCGCGGACGCGAGGGACCCGACGCGGGAAGGATCCGCGGGAACTCCGCGCCCACAGGGACGCCAAGGGGCCGTCTCCCTCTCCACGGGCGCGCCAGGACGCAGGCGTGGTCCTAGGCGCCGAGGGGGAGCGGTGGGAGGCTTGTTTGCGAATGTATTCGCAGCCAGCTGACTTCACCTTCACAGTCAAGTGGGACGGAACATACGTCCCCGCCCAGGCCGCACGGACGCGGTCTCGAGTGCGCGTGCGCGCAGGCCTCGCGGGCCCGTTCCCTAGCCCCTTCGGGCTGGCGGGTCAGTCCCAGGAGGCCCCGCGCGCTGGTTTCCAGGGCGACGCGTCAGAGCCGGAGGCCGCGGGGTTGGCGCTGCCGAGCGAGTAGCGCTGAGCAGATAACTGCCCAGCCGCCGCCGCCGCGCCCCAGCCGAGCCTCCTACTAACCTTTCTGAGCCCTCCGGTGTCTCCCGATCACTCAGTCCCGCCCCTGCCCAACTCGGGCTTCGCTGCCTGGCTCTGGAACTGGTAATGTACCCGGGTGGTCAGGCCTCTTCCTCCTGCAAACGCGGTCTGGTGAGGAGTGGCCCTCGGCGTCCTCTTTACTGGTTCAGACACTGACTGAGCCCACACAGCGCACTCACAAGCCCACGCTGTCCCTGGGGAGGTGGCGGGCCGCGGACCCGCCCGCACGCGGACTGGCAGCCAGAGGCTAATGGGCGAGGGACGGCTGGCCCCAGTCAACCCACCCCACCCCACCCTCCTGCCCCATCACGCTGGGGCAAATTTCACCCCTTCCCCAGTTTAAGCGCTTTCACTATTTCCCTTTTGAATCTGACGCCTTCATTTATGCATCTGCCTGCTTGCTTTGTCTTTGCTTTGTTTTCTTCTGTCTCAGCGCTGACGGTCCCTTAATCCCCACCCCCTGGAATTCTGAACCCTTTGCGACAGCATCTGTATGTTTGCCCCTCCCCCGCTGAACTCAGGCAATTTCCCAGTGGCCCTTTAACATTTTCTTGCCACACTTGTGCCAACAAGTAACTTTTTTCAGACCAGATTTTCACTGCAGAACATGACCTTGAGTCTTTTTTTAATCTACACTCACTTTCTTAATGAATTCATCCAGTGTCATAGGTTCAAAACTGATCTCAGTGCCGGTGAACCCCAACTGCGTTTCTCCTGTCCTGAGCCTCCTCTGAGCTACAGACTCGTGTCTTCTGCCCACATCTCTCCGTAGATGACTAACCATCTACACAGCAAGCCCAGAACGTTTCTCCCAAACCTGCTTCTCCTCGGCTTTTACCCATCCCAGTTACTAGAAGCCATTGTCAGTTGTCTGGGCCTTGGGGGTCCTCCTGGACTCCCTTTCTTCCTCCATCTGCACCTTCAGTCTGTCAACACATCCTTCAGAATGTACCCAGAATAGATGTACAGTCCTACCATATCTCCCAACCCCCACTGTCACCACCCTGGCCCAGTCCTGGATTATGTCAGAGGCCTCCTAATTGGTCTCTCTGCATTGAGTAGAGACAGTCTTATGCTATTTTCCCCTTCTCTGTTATTTCATGTGAATTAGGTGGAGTTATTTTTTTTAAGGATTTGAATTTTATAGTTTATAGATAACAATACAACATTTTCAGTATGTATTTTGAGAATTGTGACCTTTAAACCAAGTAGACAAAGCTCCATAAGTGCCTTACTATTAAGCTAAAAATCAAAAGATGCCCTAATCCCAGGGACGGGGGAGGCTGGTGGGCTGCCGTCTATGGGGTCGCACAGAGTCTGACACAACTGAGGCGACTTAGCAGCAGCAGCAGCTTTCTGAGGTTTAGGACAGTGTCTCTGGATAGAGCTATGGCAAGAACATTAAAACTAACTGACTTTAGGGAAGAATGAAAGAATATGTAGACTTCTTCCCAGTGAGAAAAAGAAGTCGTGGAGGAATTTACACTCTGTCTGTTGAGTAGTCTTTCTTGTTTGGTGATTTAGAGAAGCACCAAGAGAGGTAAATTGAAATGGGGACACAGGAGCATTCCTGTGCAGATCCCTTTGATAGCAAGTACCTGGGTGCTGATAGTCCTGTCAGTCACAGAGTGATGCATGATTGACAAGACTTGTCCACTCCTCTCTGGGAGCAGATGGCCCCGCCCACCTGTGCCCTGGCCAATCGCAAACGCACGCCTCTGTTTTCTGTTTTTTCCATCGGGTGAAACCCAGACTGCGGAAAGGAACAACAGTAGAACAATTGCATTTGCAGAGGGTTTGTGGGATGTTCCACTCTCCCACGGCTCCTCCTCATCCCTCGTGCTTTCACTTCCCAGAGCCTCTTAAAGCCACACGAGGGGACTCTCCTCCAGCTCCAGCCACCACCACAGCAAGCTCCCCAGCTCGTTGGGTCTTACCACCTCCTGCTTGCTGTTACTCTTGGCTGCCCATTTTTTCACCCGTGTCATCACTTCTCCCATCTCTGCTGGCTCTTTCCCTTGGCTTTTAAAGACCTCCCATTACAATCCCAAAGAAAGACAATGCCAAAGAATGCTCAAACTACCGCACAATTGCATTCATCTGCACCCCGCTCCAGTACTCTTGCCTGGAAAAATCCCATGGACGGAGGCGCCTGGTAGGCTGCAGTCCATGGGGTGGCTAAGAGTCCGGACACGACTGAGCGACTTCACTTTCACTTTTCACT
>SJYA01014165.1:0-10367 GCA_006410615.1 Neotragus moschatus
CAGATGTCCTTGTCTGATGCTGATCTTCTGTGAGATGACTTATGTCCAACAGGAGAACAACACAGACGCGTGGTGAGCTCCAGCCCAGCTAGAAGATCAGAATGTACATCCTAGTGTATGAGCTGAGGATGATCTGTCAAGTGTTTACAAATGTAGGGGATTCTCATGTAATTTTTGAAAGCATTATTTACCAGCACAGAAGAGAATTGAAAAGATACTCAAGCATATATAAAAATAAATAATTCATGTTCTCCCCCTCATTCCCCATTCACTCAAGTCCTCTATTCAGAAACAAGTGTAGTTAAAAATTTCTCTTTTTTCTTTCCAGAAAAGTATACTGTTCATTAATGAATGCTGTTAGATCAATAAAAGAGCTCAGGCCACAGCCTGGGAGAAATTATTGGAAATACACATATCTGAAAAAGGTCTTGTTTTAGAATATACATAGAAGTCTTCAACTCAACAAAATGAAAATAACTATTTAAAAATAAAGTCTGAACAGTCACCTCTTCTAGAATGTATAACAATGGAAATGTATATGAAAAGATGCTAAACGTCTTATGTTGTTAGGAAAGGTAAATTGCAAAGACAGTAATGTGCATCACACCTGATGGCACATCTGCAGTCTAAGAACCGGTGATGCCAAGGCTGGAGCAGCAGAAGGACGCGGAGCAGCAGAAACCCTCACTCTCCGGGGCAGAAATAGGAAGCAGCGCAGCCACCAGAAATGAGAGTGAGCAGTTTCTAACGAAGCTACACAGAAACTCTCCATCCTGTCCACTCATCAATCTAGTATTTCTCCAACTCATTTGAAAACTTACATTTGCACAAACTTCTGTACACCAATGTGTATATCAGAGAGCCCCTTAAGTGTGAGCTGCACATAATGTCTTTCTTCTAAAGATCACAAGGTGAGAAGTGGGAAAGTAAAAATAGAAGTTCACAAAGAAACTTGGGAAATGTACCTTAGCCAGGTGATGAATTAAACGTATCAGTGATATCCCAGTGGACAGTGTATACCCTTGATGACTGGAGAATATCCATTATCTCTGTGGTCCTCTTCCCCAAAACCCTTTGCCCCAGTCAAATTGCAAGATGTTCTACTATGTCTCTGAGCAGTACTCCCCAAAACATCAAAGTCATCAAGAACAAGAGAAGTCTGTGTGACTGTCTCAGCCAGAGGAGCCTGAAGGAGACACAATTCAGACTTAATATGTGTCTCTCATGGGATCCTGGATCAGGTTAAAGGAAAACTGCTGCTAAGTCGCGTCAGTTGTGTCCAACTCTGTGCAACCCCATAGATGGCAGCCCACCAGGCTCCCCTGTCCCTGGGATTCTCCAGGCAAGAACATTGGACTGGGTTGCCATTTCCTTCTCCAATGCAGGAAAGGAAAAAGTGAAGGTGAAGTCTCTAGGTCGTGTCCGACTCTTCGCGACGCCATGCACTGCAGCCTTCCACGCTCCTCCGTCCATGAGATTTTCCAGGCAAGAGTACTAGAGTGGGGTGTGAATGAAGTCCAAATAAATTCTGGAATTTAGTAACACTGTGTCAGAATTGACATCAGCTGTGAGGAATGTATGATGGTGGTATTAAATGTCCTCACACAGTGTGGGATATATAGTAACTCTCTACTAACTTTGCTGCTTTTTTAAAATCTCAGACTATACTAAAATGAAAGCACACTTTAATATCAACTACAAATGAACAGGAAGTGGAAGAAGCTGTTATCAACTTTTCAGGATGTTTTCATCAATGAGCTGCAGAGACGAGACATGGAGAGAAAAGATGGAAACCTGGGCAGGGCTCAAGGGCTCTCCTCTCCTCCAATCCTTGCTGTACCCTCGAGCCTGACCCCAGAGCTGCTCAGAAAGCACCTTTACCCCCTCATTGGACCAGGGCAGCCATCTCTGTCTGATTCAGACCACAATGCATCCTCTGCCTTCCCTGTACAGAACTGGAGAGGAGAGTGGTCGTGCCCCAGTGTGGCCACAGGGCTGATGACTGGACACCTGAGCTCCCCTTTGACCTCCTTACCAGAGACCTGCCCAGGCTCTCCTTAGGCTCCCAGCAGTGAGTCAGTGCTGTGCACACAAGCTGGTGTCCATCCAGTGTCAAGTTTAAAGCTTGAATTGTCACTCATAATACGTGCTGACATGGACATTTCTCTCCCCATTAAATAACCAAGGACTTTGGCCTCAGAGAGGATCAGATATCAAGGCTGTAATGCCAGTCCAGGGTGGAGCCCACAAACAGATAAGGTGTCCTTATTATCAAGGGATGGGACCTGGAAGCCCAAGTACTGTCACTTCTTCTGGCCACACTTAGACTCTCCCTCCGGGGAATCAGCTCTGGAACCTCCATTCCTAGGATGCTGTAGAAGAAGGGAGGAAGAGGAGGGAGAGGAGATCCCAAAGTGCTTGTAAGGTGGGGAGGCTCCTGGAGAAGTGCAGAGAGGCAGGAAACACTGACATTATGGGATGGAGGCCACCGGTGTGGGGGGCAGGAATCCGAGAGGAGAGGGTGGGGGAGGGTCCCTGAGTGGAAGTGAGCACAGGGAGGTGGGGTCTGTGTGGGGAGAGGCACAGGGGCTTCGGGCCTGGGTGCTGGTAGAGGCTCTGTTTTCCACCCGGGTGATAAACACACAGGTGTCAGCTCTTACCACAGATGGTAAGCTATACTTATGTTTACAGTATTTTTCTGAAATTACATGTATCAGTTCAGTTCAATTCCATTCAGTCGCTCAGTCATGTCTGACTCTGCAACCCTATGGACTGCAGCAAGCCAGGCTCCGTGTCCAACACCAACTCCCAGAGTTTACTCAAACTCATGTCCATCGAGTCTGTGATGCCATCCAGCCATCTCATCCTCCGTTGTCCCCTTCTCCTCCTGCCCCCAATCCCTCCCAGCATCAGAGTCTTTTCCAATGAGTCAACTCTTCACATGAGGTGGCCAAAGTACTGGAGTTTCAGCTTCAGCATCATTCCTTCCAAAGAAATCCCAGGGCTGATCTCCTTCAGAATGGACTGGTTGGATCTCCTTGCAGTCCAAGGGACTCTCAAGAGTACACATATACACAATTTTCATTTATGTAACAGGAAAATTTGTATTCCGTTGTTTACAGTAAGGAACGTGAGAAATCCATTTAGGCAATAGTTTGAAAGAAATTCATTGGTTTTCATTATTTTGAGCTGATAACACTTTCTCAGTCTTCCACCTGGCTATGTACCTATGTAGAGTAGAGAAACCAACATGCATCTCTAGCCTTTTCTTCCTGGGAAAATACAGCTGTTGAAGTGTGGATTTAAAACTCCTCCCCAACCCAAGTGCTCTCTGATCACTGACCTCAGTCATTCCCAATCTGGCTGAGCTCTCAGATTGCCTGTGAGTCCTTGTGATCATAGGTTCTGGTGGGACAAGTTTCTACTGAAGGGACAAGGACAAAGAAACAGAGAAAATGACCCATCCAACCAGTGACCACTCTGAAGCCCACAAAGGACTCAGCACTCACCGGAGAGGGCACATACCTCCTCGTATCCTTCTCTGGCCCCACTGAGATCAGACTCAGCACAGCAAACCTGTAGATGCTGGAAGATTCTCAGCGGTTCCGTTTGTTTTCCTGTTTCAAACTTTAAGAATCTTTTTCTTTATTAACCCATTGACCCTCATGACATGAATTAGAAAAAACAAATTCTCATCCAGATTCTTATTTTCAGTATTTCTCAGCACAACATGATGTTAAGACAAAGGGAGAAAGGGCCCAGCCCTGCCTCTGCTGAAACATGGGAGTCCAGCAGGGAGGAGAACACAGGTCAGATGGGGAGGGGGTGCAGGTGGGCCAGTCTCCCCACCTCCTCCCGTTATGTTAATAGAAGCACTGATGCATTCATTCTGCAGCTGCAGGAAGAGGGGTCAGGGGATCTGACGTCACAATGGTGGGGGCGGGGAGACTATCTTGTCTCATTTGGTCCCACACAGGCAGCTGTCCACACTTAAAAGAAAATGATCATGAACAAATTTAAGTAAGTCACAAATGTCTTGACATTCTAAACAGTCCAATGTATGTTCCAAATACCCACTCAAAGAATCTCCATTGCCCAGTCATGCCACCTCTGACCTACTCCTCTCCTGCTTCAGGCCCTCTAGGGTCTAACCTTTAGGACTGGTGAAAGGTAACATCACAGCCCTGGGCACTGTCACTGCTTGGGAAAAAACAGAACAGGACCTGGTCAGAAACCACAGGAGATGAGCTTAAAGGAGGGATTATGGGATGGGTGAGATCCCTCATGGGCTCTCATTTGTACTATTCCAAGTGTCTCAGGGATAACCCTCCAACCCACCCAAACTTACTAGCAGCCTGAACATAGCTCCCTCCTCTGCCTGTAGGGAGAAAGCATCACATAATAGGCCAGGGAGGAGGCAGGGCCATGACATCCTAGAGGAGCCCCTTACTCCTGGCCCCATTGAAGACCCAGGGTAAGGTCAGGAAATATGAAAACAGGAGATGTGCAGGCATTGGACAACTGCCCTCCTGGAGGTCTGTCCTCAGCCAGGACCCTCCCCCTCTGACCTCCAACTGCTAGGAATCAGGTCCCCATCATCAGAATGATTAAGGTGAAAAATTTCTTGTTTTCATGTTCACACATACTTTACAGAAAGGTAAATATTAGCACTCAGCTCCAACTGGCAAGCAAATATGCGTGGTTGGTTATTCCAAGGGATAAGGCAGGCAAGGTTCTACCTGGGCTTGAAACCCCCAGTGAGACAAGAAAACTCAGATCCCTCCCTCCCTTCCCTACCTGAGCACTTCTTCCAGATCACAGCTCCACTCACTACAGCCACCACGAGGAGAACCAGGCCAACAGTGATGCCCATGATGGGGATGGAGGGCTGAGAAGGTTCTGTGAAAGAAAGGAAAGGGGCCCTGACCTCAGGCATGAATCCTAACCTTGCTGAAGTTCCCCTGAAGGCTCCTGATTACCTGATAATAAGGTTGACCATCCATCCCCCTCCTTACTCCATTTCAGGGTCAGGGGCTCCTGAAGCCCCTTGTGCTGCACATGGCATGTGTATCTGCTCCTCTCCAGAAGGCACCACCAGGGCTGCAGACTTCTGGAAGGTTCTGTCTCCTGAAGGCCTGGTCTCCACAAGCTCCATGTCTTGGGTCAGGTCCTCCCCATCACGCTGCCATGTCATGAAATCTCAGGGTAGAAGCCCAGGGCCCAGCACCTCAGGGTGACCTCAAGGTCAGAGACGATGATGAGTCACATGGATCTTTGGAGGATCTGAGGAGGAAGAATCGGAAAATTCACTTTGTGTTATCTCCATGGGCCAGTGAAGAGGCATTATGTGACCATCTTGAGGATGGACAGGACAGTGGGTTTGAAAAGAAGTACAAACAGCAGACACCAGCCTGGACCTTGGGGTCTGGGAAAATCTCCTATTCCAAGGAAAGTTCTAGAATGAGACACTAATGTAGAAGGCTCCTGGTCTCAAAGGGATAAAACAGGTTTCTGGACCCAATCTGAGTGAAGAGTGAATGACTCAGAAAATCTGGAGTCAGACCTCCAAAGATGTTTTCAGGCCAAGAACAAGGCCCTGACAGAAAAAGGCGTGGTTCACCAGTATTGCTGTCAAAGTCATAGGGAATTATTGATCAGTTACTTCAGGGACAGTCTCCCTTCCCATCTCCATGAGACTGGATTCCTCAACTGGCCCTTAGAGAAACTCTAGCCCTCTGGATGCATCACTCTCTATTACAGAAGACAAGCACCTAGAAGGATTCCTCCCTCTCCCGCCTAGAAGGAAGAGTGCTATTCTGATACTGATTCTGCTTTCCTCTCCTCGTGGGAAGCCAGCTCCAGTCTGAGGGGATGTCAGGGAGGCCCCGTGCCCCTCCTGCCTGTGTGCAGCAGCGTGTCCTCCTGTTCTCCTGGAGTCTGTGGAGCCGCTCCATGCATGTGCCCTCCAGGTAGTTTCTGTTGCGCTGTGCATCACCAGAGGCCTCTCACTTGCACTTGGTGATCTGAGCCGCCGTGTCTTCTGCCGTCCTTTTCCGTGATCCAGTGAATGTTGGTAATTTGATCTCTGGCTCCTCTGACTTTTCTAAATCCTGCTTGAACGTCTGGAAGTTCACTGTTCATGCACTGTTGAAGCTTGGCTTGGGGAATTGTGAGCATTACTTTGCTAGCTGGTTTTAGAAGAGATAGAGAAACCAGAGATTAAATTGCCAACATCCATTGGATCATCCAAAAAGCAAGAGAGTTTCAGAAAAACATCTACTTCTGCTTTATTGACACCACAAAGCCTTTGACTGTGTGCATCATAACAAACTGTGGAAAATTCTTAAAAAGATGGAAATACCAGAGCACCTGACCAGCCTCCTTAGTAATCTGTATGCAGGTCAAGAAGCAACATTTAGAACTGGACATGAAACAACAGGCTGGCTCCAAATCGGGAAAGGAGTACCTTAAGGCTGTATATTGTCACTCTGCTTATTTAACTTACATGCAGGGTACATACATCATGAGAAACGCTGGGCTGGATGAAGCACAAGCTGGAGTCAAGATTGCTGGGAGAAATATCAATAACCTTAGATATGCAGATGATATCATCCCTATGGCAGAAAGTGAAGAACTAAAGAGCTTCTTGATGAAAGTGAAAGAGGAGGGTGAAAAACTGGCTTAAAACTCAACATTCGGAAAACTAAGATCATGGCATCTGGTCCCATCACTTCATGGGAAATAGATGGGGAAACAGTGGAAACAGTGACAGACTTTATTTTTGGGGGGGCTCCAAAATCACTGGAGATGGTGACTGCAGCCATGAAATTAAAAGACGCTTATTCTTTGGAAGAAAAATTATGACCAATCTAGACAGCATATTCAAAAGCAGAGACATTACTCTGCTGACAAAGGTTCGTCTAGTCAAGACTATGGTTTTTCCAGTTGTCATGTATGAATGTGAGAGTTGGACTATAAAGAAAGCTAAGTGCTGAAGAATTGATGCTTTTGAATTGTGATGTTGGAGAAGACTCTTGAGAGTCCCTTGGACTGCAAGGAGATCCAACCAGTCCATTCTGAAGGAGATCAGTCCTGAATATTCATTGGAAGGACTGATGTTGAAGCTGAAACTCCAATACTTTGGCCACCTGATGCAAAGAGCTGACTCATTTGAAAAGACCCTGATGCTGGGAAAGAATGAAGGTGGGAGGAGAAAGGGATGACAGAGGATGAGATGATTGGATGGCATCACGGACTCAATGGACATGAATTTGAGTAAGCTCCGAGAGTTGGTGGTGGATAGGGAAGGCCTGGCATGCTGCAGTCCATGGGGTCACAAAGAGTCGAAGAGGACTGAGCGATTGAACTGAACTGCAAATGAAATTGGCTGAAAGACTTGCCGACTCTGGCTGGGTGAAGGTCCCCAGCAGGTCCTCCCATGTTGAGGCAACCTGGTTGGTACCTGGGGGTGGGGGTAGTGACCTGGACTCGGGCCCGCGTTGCTCACCCAGTTTGCTCTGGTTGTAGTAGCCCCACAGGGAGTTCAGGTTCACTGGGAAAGTCTGGGCAGTGTCCTTGATGCCCTGCATGTTCCAATCCTAATACTCCGGTCCCTCCTGCTTCATCCACAGCGCCTGCGCTTCCGTCCTCGGATTTGGGTCGTCACTGTCAAACTGCATGAACTGCGTATAGTCTACCCAGTGAGACTGATTGGTTTCTGTAGAACTGACCAGGCAATGGGAGTGAGAATTGAAACAGTGTCAGGAGAATCCACGTGGGAAGGCCCAACATATTACAGCCCAGGCAGGGTTATAATACTGATAAATCTTTACATGTTAACAGAAATAACATTTTTTTTTTAATGAGAAAGAACTATTTCCCCAAGTAAGCAAGATAATGAGAAGAATAAATCTTTTAATTTTACACTTTTGCCAAGTCTCTTGTCTCAGAAAAAACTGGCCTAAAACTCAACATTCAAAAAATGAGGATTATGGCATCTGGTCCCATCACTTCATGGTAAATAGATGGAGAAACAGTGGCTGACTTTATTTTCTTGGGCTCCAAAATCACTGTGGATGGTGACTGCAGCCATGAAATTGAAAGACACTTGCCCTTGGAAGAAGAGCTATGACAAAACTAGACCACATATTAAAAAGCAGAGACAACACTCTGCTGACAAAGGTCCGTATAGTCAGAGCTACGGCTTTTCTAGTGGTCAGGTATGGATGTGAGAGTTGGACCATAAATAAGGCTGAGTGCTGAAGCATTGATGCTTTTGAGCTGTAGTGTTGGAGAAGACTCTTGAGAGTCCCTTGGACTGCAAGGAGATCTAACCAGTCCATCCTAAAGAAAATCAGTCCTGAATATTCATTGGAAGGACTGATGCTGAAGCTGAAACTCCAATACTTTGGCCACCTGATGCGAAGAACTGACTCATTTGAAAAGACCCTGATGCTGGGAAAGATTGAAGGTAGGAGAAGAAGGGGATGACAGAGGATGAGTTGGTTGGATGGCATCACCAACTCAATAAACATGAGTTTGAGCAAGCTCCAGACAGGGAAGCCTGGTGTGCTGCAGTTCACCAGGTTGCAAAGAGTCAGACATGACTTAGTGACTGAACTGTCTGTCTCATTAGAACACCACTGGATTTTTGTATTTGTTTCTGTATTTAAATTGTTATTTTGGTTGAACTATGTGACAAAACATATAGCCTTTCAAATATGCTGAAATAGAATTTTTACTAACCTTTGTAGACAATTGTTTCTGATTATCTGAATGTCTCTGATTATTTCAGCTATTCATGTCTGATACTAAAAATTACACAATTGGTAGTTTCTCAGGGTTTGAGGGTTTTTGTTTCTTTCTTTTATTAAGTGAACCTGAAACACCACAATTGAATATTTTCTGTTTTGTTACATTAAAATCCACAGGCCTATCTTGGACATTGAATGGATCTTTACTAATGCATGAGTTTTTAAAGTAATGTAGTGTTTCACTAAGTTATGTACAACCTAAGTTATATACATCTTTCAGTGTTGATTCCTGTAAATCAGCACTGGAATCTGATTATTTAAAAAATCATTATTTGTTTTAATATTACTATAGATCCCAAGAGAAACGTTTGTCAGTACTGAGAAACTCTCAGTCTTACAGTGATTGTGCACACATTTTCCAGAAATCTGATTTTCTCTGGAGAGCTTACCTTTTATCAAGGGAAGTACTGTGAATTGTCAGCTGTCAATTATTTCTCTGAATGGAGATGCTCATGTTCAAGAAAATGTCTGCTAAATGTCCAAGTCTAAACAGCCATAATTCTGGGTCATTCTTTCCTTCAAGTAAACATGGCATCCCATTAAAAAAAAAAAAAAGGCTAGTTCAGCTCATAAAAATTATTTTCTTTGGGAAATAGTACTTTGGAATGTTGCAGAAATGCTTGTATATATCTTGTGTGTATATATATATATATACACATATATATCCATGTCATAGTGTAAGATATTTTTAAAAAGCGAATTGTGAATAATGATTTAGTACAGATAATAATTTTTAATGCTCTAACCAGGGTGTTTAAAGTGATATTGGTTTGAATTTTTTTTTCAGTGTGAAAGTAGGTGGTGGTGAAGAATAAATAATTATTGCAGTTTGGTACCATAGCTTCCATTCTTGTTAAGTTTTACCTCAGTGCAAATGTCAATATAGTGCAAAGGCAAATACTGTCTAAGAAATGTTATGAAACTAGTTTTGACTTTATGATTCAAGATATGATCGTGAAAGGGTCTCATTGAATTCAAGGGTTCCACAGACCAAACTGTGAGAACTGCTATTCTGAGTAATTGCTATTCTGATCTTCCCAGGTGATACAGTGGTTAAGAATCCACTTTCCAGTGAAGGAGATGCAAGAGACGCAGGTTCGATTCCTGGGTGGGGAAGATCCAGTGAAGTGGGAAATGGCAACCTGCTCCAGGANGGGTCTCATTGAATTCAAGGGTTCCACAGACCAAACTGTGAGAACTGCTATTCTGAGTAATTGCTATTCTGATCTTCCCAGGTGATACAGTGGTTAAGAATCCACTTTCCAGTGAAGGAGATGCAAGAGACGCAGGTTCGATTCCTGGGTGGGGAAGATCCAGTGAAGTGGGAAATGGCAACCTGCTCCAGGATTCTTGCCTGGGAACTCCCATGGACAGAGGAGCCTGGTGTGCTCCAGTCCATGGGGTCTCAGAGTTGAACAGGACTCAGTGACTAAACAACACACCACCTGACCTTTCAAGCCTGGAAGGCAGCCTCCTTTTCTCAGCCCAGAGAGCTATGACCCCAGCATCCTGCCTCTTCTTCCCATTTGTGAACCTGATAGACAGGCCACCTCC
>SJYA01014167.1:0-10591 GCA_006410615.1 Neotragus moschatus
GAAAAGAGCCTGAAGCTGGGAAAGATTGAAGGTGGGAGGAGAAGGGGATGACAGAGGATGAGATAGCTGGAGGGCATCACTCACTCAATGGACATGAGTTTGAGCAAGCTCTGGGAGCTGGTGATGGACAGGGAGGCCTGGGTGCTGCAGTCCAGGGGTGGCAAAGAGTCGGACATGAGTCACTTAGAGTCACTAAGGTGACTGAAAAATAATAACCATAACAGATGCTACTGCTAAGTCGCGTCAGTTGTGTCCAACTCTGTGCAACGCCATAGACAGCAGCCCACCAGGCTTCCCCGTCCCTGGGATTCTCCAGGCAAGAACACTGGAGTGGGTTGCCATTTGCTTCTCCAATGCATGAAAGTGAAAAGTGAAAGTGAAGTCGCTCAGTTGTGTCCGNACGCCATAGACAGCAGCCCACCAGGCTTCCCCGTCCCTGGGATTCTCCAGGCAAGAACACTGGAGTGGGTTGCCATTTGCTTCTCCAATGCATGAAAGTGAAAAGTGAAAGTGAAGTCGCTCAGTTGTGTCCGACTCTTAGCGACCCCATGGACTGCAGCCTACCAGGCTCCTCCATCCATGGGATTTTCTATTCAAGAGTACTGGAGTGGGGTGCCATTCCCTTCTTCTTAGTTCCCAAACCAAGGATCAAACCTATATCCCTGCAGTGGAAGTCATAACCACTGGACCAGCAGGGGGCTCCCTACACACAGGAAATGTTGACGGGCCTCTTCATGACTTTAGGAAGCTTTTTCATGAGTTTTATGTGACTTTTCTTTTTTAAAAACAATTGGTTTTTTATTTTATAATGCAGGAGAGTTTGTTTACAATGCTGTGACAGTTTCCGATGTGTAGCAAGGTAACTCAGTCATACATATGNACCAGGCTCCTCCATCCATGGGATTTTCTATTCAAGAGTACTGGAGTGGGGTGCCATTCCCTTCTTCTTAGTTCCCAAACCAAGGATCAAACCTACATCCCTGCAGTGGAAGTCATAACCACTGGACCAGCAGGGGGCTCCCTACACACAGGAAATGTTGATGGGCCTCTTCATGACTTTAGGAAGCTTTTTCATGAGTTTTATGTGACTTTTCTTTTTTAAAAACAATTAGTTTTTTTATTTTATATTGCAGGAGAGTTTGTTTACAATGCTGTGACAGTTTCCGATGTGTAGCAAGGTAACTCAGTCATACATATGTTCATTCTCTTTCCATAATTATTAAGAATTTAGTTCCGTCTCTGAGTCGTGTCTGAATCTCTGCGACCCCATGGACTGCAGCACGCCAGGCCTCCCTGCCCATCACCAACTCCCAGAGTTCACCCAAACTCACGTCCATCGAGTCAGTAATGCCATCCAGCCACCTCATCCTCTGTCGTCCCCTTCTCCCGTCTTCAATCTTTCCCAGCGTCAGGGTCTTTTCTGATGAGTACATTCTTCGCATCAGGTGGCCAAAGGATTGGAGCTTCAGCTTCAGCATCAGCCCTTCCAATGAATATTCAGGAGTGATTTCCTCTACCACTGACTGGTTTCATCTCTTTAATAATCTTATTAAAGACTATTGGCTCCATTTTGTTTAACCTACTTCAGTTTTTTGTTTCAGGAACCTTTTATCCCAGCAAAGTCGCAGCATTATGGTGCTATTTAAAGAATTCCACATTCGTTAGATTCTACAAAGGTCTATTCTTGCCTCTTGTTCAGAAAGAATATTTGGTACACACAATGGAACGTTACTCAGCCATTTAAAAAAATGAATGAAATATTGCCATTTGCAGAAACATAGATGGCCCTAGAGATTATCAGACTAAGTGGAGTAAGTCAGACACAGAAAGACAAATACCATACGATATCACTTCCATATGGAAACGTGGAGAATGAATGACTTCATTGACAGAACAGAAATAGACTTACAGACATAGAAAAGAGACTGGTGGTTACCAAAAGAAAATAGAAGGAGGGGTAAATTATGAAGCCGGGATTAGCAGACACAAACAGCTAGATATTAAATATGTACCCAATACGGGCTTCCCTGGTGGCTCCGATAGTCAGGAACCCGCCTGCCAATGCAGGAGACCTGGGTTTGATCCCTGGGTCGGGAAGATCCCCTGCAGAAGGCAATGGCAACCCACTCCAGAATTCCTGCCTGGAGAATCCCATGGACAGAGGAGCCTGGCAGGGCTACAGTCCATGGGGTCGTAAAAGAGGAGGACAAATCTAAGCATGTAAGAACCCAACAACACAAACCTACTCTGCAGCGCAGGGAACTCTACTCAGCATCTTGTAATAGCCTATAATGGAAGGGGATATAAAAATATAACTTATATGTTACATAGAATATATCTATAAACTAGACACTCATATATATCTACTCCATATATACACATCTATGGTGTATTTTAAATATACACATATATATACGCTGTCTTTAGTTCTTCAGTCCCATCCGACTCACTGCCTACCAGGCTCCTCTGTCCATGGGATTCTGCAGGCAAGAATATTGGAGTGGGATGCCATTCTCTTCTCCAGGGCATCTTCCCAACCCAGGGAACAAAGCTAGGTCTCCCGCATTTCAGGAGGATTCTTTACCAGCTGAGCT
The DNA here is from genome assembly GCA_006410615.1 of Neotragus moschatus. Lineage (NCBI taxonomy): Eukaryota > Metazoa > Chordata > Mammalia > Artiodactyla > Bovidae > Neotragus > Neotragus moschatus. The sequence goes on from SJYA01014167.1 coordinate 2,595, forward strand.
ACCAGCATAATCCACACACATATATATATATACCACTATACAAAATAGTTTAAAAAGAAAAAAAAAAACCTTAAATTTCAAGCAGTATTGCAGTCCCCTAAAAAAAGTGAAACAGAGTTATCACCAATCCCAGAAACGTCAGTCCTTGGTTAATACCCTCAAAGAATTGACAGCAGGGACCGTAACGTTTGTATAGCCATATTCACGGCAGACAGTTACCGAAAGATGAAAGCACTTGAATAAGNTTTCAAACAGTATTGCAGTCCCCTAAAAAAAGTGAAACAGAGTTATCACCAATCCCAGAAACGTCAGTCCTTGGTTAATACCCTCAAAGAATTGACAGCAGGGACCGTAACGTTTGTATAGCCATATTCACGGCAGACAGTTACCGAAAGATGAAAGCACTTGAATAAGCGTCCCTCAGCGAATAAAATGGATAAATGCAGTGTGGCCCTTCCACATGAGAGAATCCGGTTTACTTGCTCAGTCAGTTCTTTTGTGACCCCGGTGGACTGTGGCCCCGCCAGGCTCCTCTGTCTGTGGGATTCTCCAGGCAAGAATACTGGAGTGGGTTGCCATGCCCTCCTCCAAAGGTTCTTCCTGACCCAGAAGTCTCCTGCATTGCAGGCAGATTCTTTACCATCTGAGCCCCCAGGAAAAGCCCCCAAATAGACCTCTAAAGGAATTTAGGGGAAGATTCCTACAAGTATCGTGTGAGGTCTTGAGCTGCGAGTGTGTTATCTCCATGCTCCCAGCAGTCAGCCTTGTGGAGAGTGTCCCTGTTAGCATCGTAATTACCATCACGGCGAAGCTGAACCATCATTTAATGCATCATTTGCTATGCAAATTGGTTTTCACACAGAGTTGTTTTCGCTCTGACCTTTCTTGTATCATCTCTAAGACCCTTATTCTTCGCCTCTCAGAATACTGCTCAAGTGGCTGAGATGAATTGAAATAGTGGCCCGTGGACCATAGTTACTTAAACCCAGAGAAGGCAGAAGCTCATGCGGCTGAGAGAAGAACTGGCTCGGCCGGCAGGAATTCGCCCTTCTGAGCTCTGTGTGCATCTGAACCCTGGGTCTGTATCGGAAACCATCAACATTGGAACACGCTCCCCCCACCCCAGTGTTTGAATATCATTCTACTTGCAGAATGATACAGGCGCTTCTGTTCAGGTTGCCCACCCTATAAAACACACTCTCTCACCTGAATGTCCAACAGCAGCAGTCCCCAGCCTTTTCGGCACATGAAACCACTGTCTTGGAAGACAATTTTTGCATGGATCGAGGGCAGGGGTTGGGGGGATGGTTTCTGGAATGGTTGTTCACTGCCTGCCTGCCTCCTCCAGTCCTCGGACGTGTCCGACTCTTTATGACCCCGTGGATGGAAGCCCTCCAGGCTCCTCTGTCCATGGGATTCTCCAGGCAAGAACAGCGGAGCGAGTTGCCATTTCCGGCTCCAGGGGAGTCTTCCCGACCCAGGGATCGAACCCATGTCTCTGCGTCTCCTGCATTGGCAGGCGGGTTCTTTCCCACTGAGTCACTCGGGAAGGTGGTGCCCTATACTTCTACGATCAGGTCCAGTTCAATTCACGTGTTAGATCCCGAAGGCTGGGGACCACTGTCCAAAAGAAAGAAAGTTTGATGAGATCAACCATCATTCTTCCGGCTTTTACCGAGAGGTAACTGACATGTGAGATTCTGTACCTTTAAGGCTGTGCATTTGTGATGATTTGATACATGTATATGTTGCAAACTCATCACTGTCCTGAGGGTAACGCCCTAAGCTCCCATAGTTACCATTCTCTTGCTGCGGTGACAACATTGAAGATGTACTGTCTTGGCAACTTGCAAGGCTATAATCCAGTATTGGTGCCTCCGCTGTGAAGCATCTGCTTGCCAAGCAGCAGACTCTTGGGTTTGATCCCTGGGTCAGGAAGATGCCCTGGAAGAGGCAATGGCAGCCCACTGCAGCGCTCTTGCCTGGAGAATCCCATGGACAGAGGAGCCTGACGGGCTACAGTCTACAGGGTTGCAAAGAGTTGGACATGACAGATAGACTAAACAACAGCAACAACCAACAAATATTCAGTTCAGTTCAGTCGCTCAGTAGTGTCCAACTCTTTGCGACCCCATGGACGGCAGGCAGCGCGCCAGGTGTCCCTGTCCATCACCATCTCCCATAGCTTGCTCAAAGTCCTGTCCGTTGAGTTGGTGATGCCATCCAGCCATCTCATCCTCTGCCGTCCCCCTCTCCTCCTGCCCTCAATCCTTCCCAGCATCAGAGTCTTTTCCAGTGAGTCAGCTCTTGGCATCAGGTGGCCAAAGCATTGGAGTTTCAGCTTCAGCATCAGTCCTTCCAATGAATATTCAGGACTGATTTCCTTTAGGATGGACTGGTTGAATTTCCCTGCAGTCCAAGGGACTCTCAAGAGTCTTCTCCAGCAGCACAGTTCAAACGCATCAATTATTCTGTGCTCAGCTTTATTTATACAATTAAAGTACAAGCTTTATTTATACCAGGAAAGTAGTAGCTTTATGTATACTAATATTGTAGTCAGGCTAACAAAGTTTCTATCTCTACTTGGCATTCTCAGAGTACATTTCTGTCTCTCCCTCAAAGCTAGGGATGTTTTTTTATTCATGTTGCTTCATCCCTGGTGTCAAGCCGAAGTCATTACGCAGTGAGTGTTGGAAACACAAAACGGAGGAAGGGGAGAAAGAGGCAGGAAGAAAGCATGGATGGACGGAAGGAAGCAAGGAAAAATGTAGGAAAGGACAGAACACAAAAGAGATCTTATCTCATGATTGTTATCAGCCAGTTTTTCACAGACTTCCCTTTAACTGCTGTCACTGATAGTGATAAGCTTTACCATCACAGCTCAAGAGACATGGATAGACGGCTGAATGCATGATGTAATAATGATTTCCTCTATTCTTATAGCTCACCAAAGTCCTAACTCTAGTGGAACACGGTGGTGAGATATGAGAACCCCCATTATTCAATCTGGCAAAAAAAAAAAAAAAATTCAAGCGGCAAAAATAACGTTAGCAAAACCTCCTGGAAATTTATGTTTTTCCCCAGTACTCGTTTGGTAGAGAATATTTGCAACGCTGTTTGGCGCATAATTCACAAAGAAACAGGGAGACGCCATCAAAATGTTAATTCAAGATAAATCGCGGCTCTGGTCTCTGCTCCAGAGCTCCAGCTGTGTCAAACAATTTCATGCTAATGGTTATTAATTACAATGCCCTCTGCATATTAATTGATGCCTTGCAAATATTGTCATTGCAAGGGGCTTGTTCGTAAAAGAAACACAGGAAAAAAAAAAAAAACACCAAAAAGAAAAACACAAAACAAAAACACACAAAAATGTACATTATCTTTTTATTGGAAAAGATTCGATTGGCAATGCTGAGTTAGTTTCGGGTGTGCAACAAAGGTATTCAATTTTATATATAAATATGCTGCTGCTGCTGCTGCTAGGTCGCTTCAGTCATGTCTGACTCTGTGAGACTCCATAGACGGCAGCCCACCAGGCTCCCCCGTCCCTGGGATTCTCCAGGCAAGAACACTGGAGTGGGTTGCCATTTCCTTCTCCAATGCATGAAGGTGAAAAGAGAAGGTGAAGTCACTCGGTCGTGTCTGATCTTCAGTGACCCCACGGACTGCAGCCCACCAGGCTCCTGCGCCCATGGGATTTTCCAGGCAAGAGCACTGGAGTGGGATGCCATTATACATGTAAATATGGGGCTTCCCAGGTGACTCAGTGGGGAAAAAATCCACCTGCCAATGCAGGAGACGCAGCTTTGACCCCTGGGTTGTGTGGGAAGATCCCCTGGAGGAGGAAATGGCAACCCACTGCAGTCTTCTTGCCTGGAGAATCCCATGGGGGGCAGGGCCCGGTGGGCTACATCCACAGGGTTGCAAATAGTCAGACACAACTGAGCACACATATATGTTAATATGTATCTTTTTCACATTTTTTCCATATACGTTATTACAAGATATAGAATACATTGCCTTGTGCCGTACAGTAGGTCCTTATTGGTTATCTATTTTCTATATGCGTGTGTGTCCGACTCTCATGTCCAATTCTGTGCAACCCCATGGACCAGGCTCCTCTGTCCATGAAATTCTCCAGGCAAGAATACTGGAGTGCGTTGCCATTTCCTCCTCTAGGGGGTCTTCTGGACCCAGGGATCAAACCTGCCTCTGCTGCACTGGCGAATAGGTTCTTTCCACCACTTTCCCACTTTTTATATCTAGTAATGTGTCCCCGTGAATCCCAAATTCCTAATTTATCCCTCCCAACCGTTGCTAACCCTCTGTTTGTTTTCAGCACAAAATCACCCCGTCTCCTATAAAGCAGAAAGCTTTATAGTTTTGCCTTGATCATCACGGTGGATGCAGCTGAATAAACTTGCAGAGAACTTCATTAGTAATTATTTAAGCCTCTCGAGGTAAACTTCCCGTGATACGCACCGTGCTCAGTGGACGGAGTCGAGGTTCTTCCAACAGGGGGGCCACTTCTATAAATCTGGTCCCTCGACCGGGTGGCGGGGTAATGGAGAAACCGACACTGAGTTACCGCTTCACAGGAATATTGAATCCTTAAGTGAACTGTACGCTCTCATTTTTAATAGGAATGAGCAGTAGCCGGGCATAATAAAAGTAATTGAAACGAGGGTTCGGATCCATTAATCTGCTGAGAAGCGCCTCGGAGAATAAGTGAGGCAGAAAAGGCGGTGGACGGTCGTGACAGCCCCCGATAGATGTCACCGGAGCCTAATGGTCTCAGCGGTCATCAATAAAAAAGGCTGAAGGGTGCAGATAATGAGGAATAAAAGTTGAAGACAAATTCCTGCCCTAGAAGGACAGAATAGAGAGCGTGAAGCGAACGTGCCTCTCCATTGCTGCTGAGAATGAAAACTAGGGTCCTGTGTCTACACCGTGTTGTGTGTGCTAAGGTGCTCCAGTCTCGTTGGAGTCTTTGCAACCCTACGGACTGCAGCCCACCAGGCTCCTCTGTCCGTGGGATTCTCCAGGCAAGAATACTGCAGTGGATAGCTGTGCCTTCCTCCAGGGGATCTTCCCGACCCAGGGATCGAACCCACCTCTCTTGTGTCTCCTGCATTGGCCGGCAGGTTGCTTACCACTAGCCCCACGTGGGAAGCCCTTGTATCTAGGCAACACACAGCATTCATGAAGTGATACAAATTGCTACTGGATGACAGACTTCCCTGGTGGTCCAGTGGCTAAGACTCCGAGCTCCCAAGGCAGGGGGTCTGGGTTCCATCCCTGGTTGCTGAGCTATATCCCACATGCCACAGTTTAGAGTTTGTGTGCTCCAAGGAAGACAGAAGCTTTGGCTTGCTGCAATTAAGATCTGGCACAGCCAAACACATGAATAAATAGAAAAAAAAATATTTATATATATAAAAGAGTGCCATTTTTTATCATTTAAAAAAAATTCCTACTGGATGCACAAAACCTTTTTTTTTTTAATTTTTTTTTTTCGCACAAAACTTTTTAACCCCTCCCTTCTGCCATGTAAATGCCATATACAGCAATATGTAAATCCACCCTGGAACAAATGTGTATTATTGGCTCAGATTTCACCTGAGCCTTTTTTTCTGGAGTCTGAGGACATAGCCACCCACCATGCTCACACGCGGTGGATGGTTTACCTTCTAAACAGTATCTTCTCCTTTTATTTTTCTTTCTCATGAATGCTTTTATTTTGGGAAATAGAGTTGTTTTTCGTAAAATTATCTATTTATAGGCAGACAATACTATAACATAGCATTACCTATATTAACACACAATAATTTTATTTTTATTTTAAGATGAATTCACACATAAATGCACTTCCCAGGTGGCTCAGTGGTCAAGAATCCACCTGCCAGTGTAGGAGACTTAAAGAGACTCGGGTGGGATCCCTGGGTCGGGAAGATCCCCTGGAAGAGGGCACGGAAACCCACTCCAGTCTTCTTCCCTGGAGAATCCCATGGAGACATGAGCCCATTGGGCTACGGTCCGGAGGGTCGCGACTGAAGCAAACTGTCATTCACACAGCACGTAAATATGGAAACATATATCCGTTTCCATTTCTTCCCTGGTAAACATGGATAGCTGAGTGCCGAAGAATTGATGCTTTTGAACTGTGATGTTGGAGAAGACTCTTGAGAGTCCCTTGGACTGCAAGGAGATCCAACCAGTCCATCCTAAAAGAAATCAGTCCTGGCTGTTCATTGGAAGGAATGATGTTGAAGCTGAAGCTCCAATACTTTGACCACCTGATGCAAAGAGCTGACTCACTGGAAAAGACCCTGATGCTGGGAAAGACTGAAGGCAGGAGGAGAAGGGGACGACAGAGGATGGGATGGCTGGATGGCATCACCGACTCAATGGACATGAATTTGGGTAAACTCCAGGAGCTGGTGATGGACAGGGAGGCCTGGCATGCTGCGGATCATGAGGTCACAAAGAGTCAGACACAACTGAGCAACTGAGCAACTGAACTGAACTGAACAGAAATACTGAGAGACACAATTCACATAAACAAAAGTTCTTTAGGATCCTCAACATTTTTTCCCCAATTCTATTGAGTGTAATTCATAAGTAAACTATCTATATATTTATCTTTTAACTTAAATTTATTTTTAATTAGAGAATAATTTCTTTCTGATATGATGTTGGTTTCTGCCAGACATCAACATGAGTCAGCCATAGGTATACATATATCCCCTCCCTCTTGAACTTCCCTGCCTAAACACTATCTTCCTAAGAGCTGCTTCTCATTTTCTCTCAGACCTCTCCAGGTACCAATTTTTCCTCTGCAAAACTGGACACTGAGATGGATCTGGGGGGATGGGGCACAAGGTGTTTGTCATAGCAAGAAGGGTAGGGCAGGTCCAACCTAGCTTTGCCAGGGTAGCACTTGCTACAGCAAGCCCTCCGCATCTGAGCCGAGACATAGCGGCCAATCCTTTAGAGCCTAGATTCCATCACTGGACACAGACTGCCTCCGGGAAGAAAGTCAGGACCCTGGACAGTGAGTTCTTTCACGAGGAGGAACCTAGGAGTTGTAGTTCTGAGTTCACAACAGGAGTTACTGGGTGTGCATGTTTAAATATTTGTGTATTTATTTGGCTTCATCGGGTCTCAGTTGAGGCATGTAAACTCTTAAGTTTTGGCCTATGGGGTTTAGCCCCTCGACCAGGAATCGAACCTGGGTCCCCCGTATTGGGAGCAAGGAGTCAGTCACTGCACTGTCAAGGAAGTCCTAGAGTGACTGTGTTTAATTGCTTCCAGCTCCCCGGGTGGCTCAGAGGGTAAAGAATCTGCCCGCAAAGCAGGAGATCAAGGTTCCACCCCTGGGTTAGGAAGATCCCCCGGAAAAGGGAATGGCAACCCACTCCAGTACTCTTGCCTGGATAATCCCACAGAGAGAGAAGCCTGGCTGGCTATAGTCCATCGGGTCACAAAGAGTCAGACACAGCTGAGCGACTAACACTTTCAATTTCGATTATAAAAATCAGCTCAGTCCTTTTGCAGGAGTATCGCTCAAATGAATGAGTCTGCGTAGGAGCAAGCCAAGTTATAAACATCATTCAGGAAGGCTGTTTTCAGAATTATAATCCTGCATTCACGATTGTGTTCCTTTGTTTCTGTAAGATGTTTACAGCCAGGTAACACGAGGTTGTTACGCAATCAACTTGTTCCACTCTCTTGTCCCATTGTGATTCATTAAACACTGTTCATGGAGTCAAATCTCACCTACAGNGCTGTTTTCAGAATTATAATCCTGCATTCACGATTGTGTTTCTTTGTTTCTGTAAGATGTTTACAGCCAGGTAACACGAGGTTGTTACGCAATCAACTTGTTCCACTCTCTTGTCCCATTGTGATTCATTAAACACTGTTCATGGAGTCAAATCTCACCTACAGAAGGGTGAAGGGTTAATTCAGGGAACTATCGGTTAAAAAAAAAA
>SJYA01014168.1:0-10585 GCA_006410615.1 Neotragus moschatus
AGGCCCTCAATAGATTCGTTAATATCCACATTGGTGAGACTATCTTCTTTATTCAGTCTATTGATTAAAATGCTAATCTCCAGGAAAAGTCTCACAGACACAGCCAGAAATAATGTTTTTCCAGCTACCTAGATAACTGTTAGTCCAATCAAGCTGACATATAAAATTAGCCTTCACTAGTGTACACTACACACATGTATGAGTTGTACTTAGTATTTTTTGCAGAGAGTATGATTTTTGAAGTGTATTTCAGTTCGCTCAATTCAGTTGCTCAGTCGTGTCTGACACTTTGCGACCCCATGAATCGCAGAACACCAGGCCTCCCTGTCCATCACCAACTCCCAGAGTTCACTCAGAATCATGCCCATCGAGTCAGTGATGCCATCCAGCCATCTCATCCTCTGTCATTCCCTTCTCCTCCTGCCCCCAATCCCTCCCAGCATCAGAGTCTTTTCCAATAAGTCAACTCTTCGCATGAGGTGGCCAAAGTACTGGAGTTTCAGCTTTAGCATCATTCTTTCCAAAGAAACCCCAGGGCTGATCTCCTTCAGAATGGACTGGTTGGATCTCCTTGCAGTCCAAGGGACTCTCAAGAGTCTTCTCCAACACCACAGTCCAAAACCATCAATTCTTTGGCACTCAGCCTTCTTCACAGTCCAATTCTCACATCCATACATGACCACTGGAAAAACCATAGCCTTGACTAGATGGACCTTTGTTGGCAAAGTAATGTCTCTGCTTTTGAATATACTATCTAGGATTGTCATAACTTTTCTTCCAAGGAGTAAGTGTGTTTTAATTTCATGGCTGCAATCACCATCTGCAGTGCTTCTCTTTGGTCCATACAATTTCTGTTCTATATCGCACCCATCTTTACATGAAATGTTCCCTTTGTATCTCTAATTTTCTTGAAGAGATCTCTAGTGTTTCCCTTCTATTGTTTTCCTCTATTTCTTTTCATTGACTTCTTAGGAACACTTTCTTATCTCTCCTTGTTATTCTTTGGAAATCTGCTTTCAAATGGGTATATTTTCCTTTTTCCTTTACCTTTCACTTCTCTTTTCTCAGTTATTTGTAAGGACTCCTTAGGCAACCATTCTGCTTTTGTGTGTGTGTGTGTGTGTGTGTGTGTGTGTGTGTGTGTGTGTGTGTGTGTGTGTTTTAACCCCCTGGGGATGGTTTTGATCACTGCCTCCTGTACAAGGTTAGAATCTCCTTCCACAGTTCTTCAGGAACTCTATCAGATTTAATCACTTGAATATATTTGTCACCACCACTGTATTATAAAAGGGATTTGATTTAGATCATAACAGAATGGCCTAGTACTTTTCCCTAGTTTTTTCAATTTAAGCCTGAATTTTGCCATAAAGAGCTCATGATCTGAACCATAGTCTGCTTTCCATCTTGTTTTTGCTGATTGTATAGTGCTTCTCCATCTTTGGTTGCAAAGAATGCAATCAATTTGATTTTAGCTTTGACTATTACTGATAGCTCAGTTGGTTAAAAAAAAAAAATTCACTTGTGACATAGGAGAGCTTGGTTCGATTCCTGAGTTGGGAAGATCCCCTGGAGAAAGGAAAGGCTACCCATTCAGGATTTTGGTCTAGAGAATTCCATGGACTGTATAGTCCATGAGGTCACAAAGAATTGGACACAATTGAGTCACTTTCATATCTTGTAGATAGTAGGGCTCCAAAATCACTGGAGATGGTGACTGCAGCCATGAAATTGAAATTAAAAGATGTTTGCTTCTTGGAAGTAAAGCTATGAAAAATCTAGACAGTGTATTAAAAAGGAGAGATATCACTTTATAGTCAAAGCTGTATTTTTTCCTGTAGTCATGTATGGATTTGAGAGTTGAATCATATAAAAAGCTGAGCACCAAAGAATTGCTTTCAAATTGTGGTGCTGGAGAAGATCCTTGAGAATCCTTTGGACAAGAAGAAAGTTAAGCCAATCAGTCCTGAAAGAAATCAACCCTGAATGTTCATTGGAAGAATTGATAGTGAAGCTCCAACACTTTGGCCACCAGATGTGTAAAGCCAACTTATTGGAAAACACCTTAAAGCTGGGAAAGATTGAAGGCAAAAGGAGAAGGCAGTGGCAGAGGATGAGATGATGAGACAGTGTCACTGGCTCCATGGGTATGGATTTGAGCAAACTCTAGGAAATAGTGAAGGACAGGGGAGCCTGGTGTGCTGCAGTCCATGTGGTCTTAAAGAGTCTGATATGACTTAGTATCTAAAGAATAAAGGAGAAGTCACTACTATTCTATTGAATGGTAATTGTTATGGACTGAAATGTTCCCCATCCCCAGTCCATGTGTTGAGGCCCCCACTTCCAGGTTATTGTGTTTGGAGATAAGGCCTGTGAAGAAGTAATTAAGTTAAAATGAGGTCATAATGGTGAGAACATGATCCAATAAGAATAATGTCCCTATAAGAAGAAATATCAGAGTACTTGTTTCCTTCCCATCTCTGCCCACACAGAGAGAAGCCATGTCATCACATAACTAGAAGACAGTGATCTGAAAGTCGGTTCAGTTCAGTTGAGTTCAGTTCAGTCGCTCAGTCATGTCCCGACTCTTTGAGACCCCATGAATCGCAGCATGCCAGGCCTCCCTGTCCATCACCAACTCCTGGAGTTCACTCAGACTCACACCCATCGAGTCAGTGATGCCATTCAGCCATCTCATCCTCTGTCGTCCCCTTCTCCTCCTGCCCCCAATCCCTCCCAGCATCAGAGTCTTTTCCAATGAGTCAGCTCTTCGCATGAGGATCTGAAAGTCGGGAAGACACAATTACCCAGGAATCAACTATGCTGGTAGCTTGATCTTGGAATTCCAACTTCTAGAACTATAAGAAGAAACATTTGTCATCTAACCTATCCAGTCTATATTTTTATTTTATTGCAGCCAGAGCTAACTAAGAGAGTAATGCAAAAAGCACATGAGCAATTCTTACAATCATTCTTCAGTGGTGATAGATCTATATTATAGTTAATTTTTTAACTATCAATGAAGAAAAGCTAAGTGAGTAAATTCACTAATTAAAACAAACAAACAAACAAAAAAAACTATAGGACTCATTAGATGTGTAGCTCCTGGCTATGACTTGGAAAGGAGACACTATTAAGTCCCAAGTTCAATTTGAACCTATTTCAGAGTTTAGGATCTTGAAATAATCACCAAATGAAGCTGTATGTATTGAAATAACCTCTTAGAGAATATATTATAAGTGGTGGTTGAAATGTTAAGTCCCTAAATACCAGCCCTCTTGACTGTCTATGTTTGGAACAAACTGAGGCACAGACACAGGAGTCATACAGATGGAGACCAAAAATTGTCAGCTTTATTGCTAATGAAAAGTAGATCAAAGTCTTAAGGATATGGCTTAGATATACAGACAAAAAAACTTGAAAACACCTTCTAGGATTGGATCAACTTATTTAGCCAGTTATGCAGCCAGGACTGCAAGCTGATCCACCAGAGCATCACCAGTGCTACAAGATCACAAAACTGACAAAGCAGGTAACATCTGGTCATATGCAGGCTTGCTCCAAAGAGAAGTATTCTTTTAAACTCAAAATTAGTTGGATAACTCACTTCTTCTGCTTTAGAGAGTAATGAATGCAGAGTCTAGGGGAAGAGGTTATGACAAGGAGCTTTAGTCCAACTGAAATCCCTCTACAGAGAAAGCTGATGAGCTATGGTGATTGTTTTCCCTAAGGGCAATATTATGTTGTAGTTAGAGAATGTACAATTAAAGCAGGGGAGATTTGGGTCTATCTGCCTCACTCAACAATTCTGCATAGTTGACATTTCACGTGTCTTGTGAAATCCTTAACTCTGTTTCCTTTTCCTTCTTAGTTAAGTGACTTTTCATAATAGTGATTTACCTTCATCATCAATAAGGCTGATAGCATTTTAGTTGGCCATTAGCCTTTTATGTTTGAGCTACAGGAGGAGAGGGGTTGTGCCATAATTATTATTCTCCCTTTATTAACTAGCAAGGTGCCTGATACATAGGTCTGTGTAATTTAACCTGACGTTTTATTAAGACCATTAGTGAGTGAAGTCATTCAGTCGTGTCCGATTCTTTGCGACCCCATGGACTGTAGCCTATCAGGCTCCTCCATCCATGAGATTTTCCAGGCAAGAGTGCTGGAATGGATTGCCATTTCCTTCACCAGGGGATCTTCCCGACCCAGAAGTTGAACCCAGGTCTCCTGCACTGCAGGCAACGCTTTACTGTCTGAGCCACCAGGGAAGCCCTATTAAGACCATTCCATCTTTTAAAATGTAAAGAACATCTTATTGAATGTGGACCATATTACACTTGTTCATTTCTTTTTTTTGTTAATCTATGGTCAGTATTTTAAAAGATTAATACCATTCTATCTTTTAAAATACTGACCATAGATTAACAAAATAAGAAATGAACAACTGTAATATGGTCCACACTCAGTAAGATGTTCTTTACATTTTTCCTCCCATGTGCATCCAATATATCAAAGCACAACTGACATATGATTTGTTTAGAATGACTGAAGCAACTTCGAAATCTATGTAAATTTTAATGTGACATTTAGAAAAAATGACAGGTAGATAGATAGGGAGATAGAATGTTCCTTCCCTTAAGACTTATCATTAAAGAATGAGAGACAATCCTATGGTAGCTATTAACACTGTTCATAAAGATGTGTTTGTTTGTTTGTTTGTTTCTTCTGAGGACATGGTAGGATTGACTTTCCCACCAAGTTGAACTCAACTTTAGGTAGATGCCATGCTTTTTCTACCTTTGGAAACAACTTGCTAATTTTCTAAACCCACTAATTTCTTTACATAGTGCCTTATTTCTACATTGTTTAATTACATTTCTTCTTCCTGAATATATGATAAAGTCCACACTGATGATTTTTAGTCACTAATATTTCTCATTCTATCGTTTTCCTTTATATATTTATTTATTTTTGTACAGTTCATTTAAGAAGACCTTTTATCTCTGTTATTGTTTAGAACTCTGCATTCAGTTGGGTATATCTTTCCCTTTCTCTCTTTGCCTTTTGCTTCTTTTCTTTCTCAGCTATTTTTGAAGACTTCTCAGACAACCACTTTGCTTCTTGCATTTCTTTTTCTTTGGGGTAGGTTTTGGCATTGCCCCCTGTACAATGTCATGAACCTCCATCTATAGTTCTTCAGACACTCTGTCTATCAGATCTAATCCCTTGAATCTATTTGTCACTTTCACTGTATAATCATAAGGGATTTGATTTAGGTCATACCTGAATGGTCCAGTGGGTTTTCCTACTTTCTTCAATTTAAGCCTGAATTTTGCAATAAGGAGCTCAAGATCTGAGGCACAGTCAGCTCCAGATCTTGTTTTGCTTATTGCATCGAGCTTTTCCTTCTTTGGCTAAGAAGAACACAATCAATATTATTTCAGTTTTGATTATCTGGTGATGCCCATATGTAGAGTAGTCTCTCATATTGTTGAAAAAGAGTGTTTCTGTAACCAGCATGTTCTCTTGAAAATATTATGTTAGCTTTTGCTGTGTTTCATTTTGTACTCCAAGGACAAACTTGCCTGTTATTCTCAGTATCTCTTGACTTCCTACTTTTGCATTCCAATCCCCTATGATGAAAAGGACATCTTTTTGTTGGTCTTATTTCTAAAAGACCTTCTAGAAGTCTTCCAAAACTAAAGAGTAGAACTGGTCAGCTTCAGCTCTTTCAGGATTAGTGGTGGGAGCATATATCTGCATTACTGTGATGGCTTGCCTTGGAAACAAGTCAAGATCATTCTGTCATTTTTGAGGTTGGACAAAAATCCTTCATTTTGAATTCTTTTTTTTGACCATGAGGACTACTCCATTTCTTCTAAGGGATTCTTGCTCACAGTAGCAGACATAATGTCATCTGAATTAAATTTGCTCATTCTAATCCATTTTTATTCCCCCTGTTTCCTAAGTTGCTGATGTTCAATCTTGCCAACTATTGTTTGACTACGACTCACTTACCTTCATTAAACATGTTTTTTCCTGTGCCAGTTTCTGAGCTGTGTTTAAATGAAATCCTTAAATAATACTATTGCTATCTATTTCAGAAAATGGAACTAAAATTAAAGAAATTTCAGTAACCTATCCAAGATAGCTCAGTGGCAAAATGAGAATGTAAATCCTGCAAACAAATTCTGAAGCATTCTCTGTTGTTAATCAGTGTAGGGTTGTATTCTTTGTGTACTTCTGCATACCTATTGCTAGGGATTCAAGGACATGGGTTCCACCTATACGAGTGGGAAACTATTAAAAAAAAAAGAAAGAAAAGAAAAATAACCTTAATTATTTGCTTTGATGATATCGTACAAATATTTCACTAATATATATATACTACTTGACTCATTTTTTTTTCTTGCTTTTTCTTCTTCTTTTTTTTTTTTCCAAGCCAAAATATTGCTTATGATAGAGGTCAGAAAAAACACATGGTTATCGAACTCTACTAGGAAAAAGAAGCCAATGTTGTTATACCTAGATTCTAAACAGTAAGTTATCAACATGTATCTGCCAAATGTTCTAAAATGATAATCTCACAGCGCTGGGTATTTTGATAAGTGATAGTTTAAAGAAACAATATTCACATGTCATAGCTCATTAATAAATTTTAGCTATACAGTCTAAATACTTGGATCATAGAAATACTTATTTACATTTTTCAAACTCTGGACCATTGTAACAAAATAAAGCTGTGTGCATGTTTGAAAAAAATAATAAATTATTTTATTTACATATTTGCTTATTTATTAAAAGTTTTTATAACTGATATCCAGGTACCGTAAGAGTAAATAAATTTTATGAATTCCTAATTTGTGCCAAGGAATTAATTTATTCACTAAATATGTCCAATATATTCTTGCTTTGAGGCTGTAACATGTATAGTTAATGACAAAACCTAATTCTTCTCCTATTTCCTATTAGCTTATCTTCATTTCCTTCCAATATCCTAATATTTCACTAACTATTTTTGTACTCCTTTATAAATCAATTTATTTTGATTAAGTAAAAGAACAGAATTCTTAGGTTGTTTTCATTAAGAGTGTTAACAAACATCTGTCTTACTAATGGAGACCTTTGGATGACCCAGTAAAAGTAAAGTGCTGCCAATTAGTATTAATATTATCCAAATAGACACAACAGCAGGAAAATAGAGTGAGGTAAGTAATTTCTAAGTCAGTATTGATTAGAAGTAAGAAAAAAATAAAGCAGATGCTTTTCATTCCTTTAAGTTTTCTTCCCAATGGAAATAAACAACCCGCTAGAATATGCTATTTTGACAATACTCATTAAAGATCTTTTTAAAATATGGTTTCTGAGAAGATGTGCTGGGAGATCTTAGAGTAAATTATTTTTAATATTTTCCTTTTGTAAAAATAATATTACAGTCAAATTTGATATACTATTTCATTGAATCTTACTAGAACTCTTTCCCAAGTTGCCTTCAGTTTATCATCTAGCAGTATGCTCTCTGCCCCATTCCCCTCATTTCTCTTTTAGCAAAACACCACCTCTGTTCATAGATCTTCAACCAGAACAAAAGCTTAGCCTAAAATCACTTGGATATAATTCAGACGGTAGAGGCAGAAAGTACTGTGATCTTTTAAAGCATTTTCACAACAAAAATGCACATTTCAAATTGGAAATTTCTGTAAGATAAGATAAGGCCCATAATGTTCTTTTATTGATGCAATGTGCAATGCAATTTTTATACCCTCATATCTTCTATAATAGAAAATATGACCTGGAGCTACACATAACATCGGTATTTGGAACCATTTTAGGCCTTTGTAAAGTGTATTATGCCTTGGTGATACATTCAGGAGAAATCCAGAAGCATATAAATCTAACGATTGCCCTTAAACTACACCTTTGGGTGAGATTTCAAGTTTTCAGAATCTGAATGCTTCTTAGCTGGTTAGAATTTTAGAACCATTGGCTATTCTTCAAATGAATGTTTGACCTCTCCCCAAATGGGAACTGGAAGGGATAAGAGAATAGTATATAGGAAAGCTATTCTTTTAATATAAATTTCTTTATTTTAATTGGAAGTTAATTACTTTACAATATTGTATTAGTTTTGCCTATTATACAGAGTGAAGTAAGCCAGAAAGAAAAACACCAATACAGTATACTAACACGTATATATGGAATTTAGAAAGATGGTAACGATAACCCTGTATGCAAGACAGCAAAAGAGACACAGATGTTTAGGAAAGCTATTTTTATAATAGAAGCACCACAGTAATATTAAAGAATAGATCATCCATACATATAAGCATGCATGTGCCCCCCGCACGCATGCTCATAAAAACACACATGCATAAAATTCCTTTATCAGCCGTTTTCATTTTGTCTTGATTTACTTTTCTAAATATCACTTCTTATCCCTTGATATATTGCTATTTAGTCACTAAATCGGGTCTGACTCTAGTGACCTCATGAACTGTAGCCTGCTAGATGCCTCTGTCCATGGGATTACCCAGGCAAGAATACTGAAGTGGGGTACCATTTCCTACTGCAGGGGATCTTCCGAAACCAGGGATCTAACCTGCGTCTCCTGCATTGGCAGGCGAATTCTCTATCACTGAACCATCAGGGAAGCCCCTCGATATATTGAATATGCATTAATATGTTATTTGTCTTATTAACATAAGTATCTGCACTAAATGGCACAGAATAGTTATTAAATAAATATCTATGAATAATCAAAAACTGTATACAAAAGGAAACTATGTTACATTCTCTTATTGAATTGAACTGTCTCTAAAAACACAAGCTGAACATGAATTTGATTTTTAAGTATCTTAACATTTGTGTACCTACTACTTGCCTAGTAGATGAGCAATACTTCCTCCATACTTGTGAGACTGCAAATAAGAGAATAACAAGAAGCTGTCAACCTTTCTGAAAACTCTCTTCCATATGAATGTTTCATTTCATCAGTTTTCAATGGAGAACTAGCCATCATTACCAGTGTTACAAACACAATTTTCTTGATTAATAGGGAAAACAAATAAACAAAATTGGTTAGTTTTTTTAAGTACATAAATGCATGTGGATAAATGTATATAAATATAAAATTAATGCAAGTTTTACTGGCACAGAAATATATATGCAGAATCAGAGATTTTGTATAAGAAACATAATGATAATTATAAAACAACATTTTAATGTTTTCATTCAGATGGATTTCTAGATTAAGGGAAAATTTGTAAAACCCTTACAGATAAATGTTTATTTGTGACATGGAAACTACAAGTTTAATTTGGTTTGTTACATCCAAAAATAGAAAGAAGATTGTCTACCTTAGATGAAATACTTAGGTATACTTATGACTAGAGGCAGAAGTTCCATTTTTTAAGAAAGATCATTTAAGGATTTTTTCCATACTGTCATTTAATTATTATTAGGTTAACAATTTCCTTTTCATTATCAACATATCATGCTATTCATTACCTAAATATATTTGTATCTCTCTTAACATAATGCCAGCATATAGTAGATTCAAAATTATATACCATAGTTTGACATACATCTATGAATTATATTGCAATTATGCTTTAAATTTATGATGACATAATATACTATACAAGCTATAAATATTTAACTCGTTTACATAATATTTTGAAAAAAGTTATTATTTGATAATTGCTTATTAATATATTAATGTAACAGATCATATAATTGTAAAATAATCTAGACAATTAAAATAAATGCTATAAATTTGTATAAATCTACATTAAACACAGTTATTAAAATCATTTCCTCGATATTCCTTTCACTTTGTTCTATGAGGCCATTTGTTTTGACTTAAATATTTTAGCATAATGTGGTCTTTACATTTGTTTATTTTTTAAATGTTACTTTATTTTACTTTACAATACTATATTGGTTTTGCCATACATCAACATGAATCTGCCACAGGTGTACATGTGTTCCCAATCCTGAACCTCCCTCTCACTTCTCTGCCAATATTATCTCTCTGGGTCATCCCAGTGCACCAGCCCCAAGCATCCTGTATCCTGCATTGAACCTACACTGACGATTCATTTCTTATATGATATTATACACGTTTCAATGCCATTCTCACAAATCATCCCACCCTCTCCATTTTCCACAGAGTCCAAAAGACTGTTCTATACATCTGTGTCACTTTTGCTGTCTTGCATACAAGATTATCATTACCATCTNCTCACTTCTCTGCCAATATTATCTCTCTGGGTCATCCCAGTGCACCAGCCCCAAGCATCCTGTATCCTGCATTGAACCTACACTGACGATTCATTTCTTATATGATATTATACACGTTTCAATGCCATTCTCACAAATCATCCCACCCTCTCCATTTTCCACAGAGTCCAAAAGACTGTTCTATACATCTGTGTCACTTTTGCTGTCTTGCATACAAGATTATCATTACCATCTTTCTAAATTCCATATATATGTGTTCAGTTCAGTTCAGTTGAGTCGCTCAGTCGTGTCCGACTCTGCGACCCCATGAATCGCAGCATGCCAGGCCTCCCTGTCCATCACC
>SJYA01014169.1:0-10578 GCA_006410615.1 Neotragus moschatus
AGGGTGCTGTCACAGACAGCTGGGGCGACTCCCAGGAAAGGGGCTGCTAGTGGGAATCCCTGCACAAAGAGACTCAGACCTGGTGATGACTCTTCAAAGCTCTTCCTGAACACAGCGTCCCCTGTGCTTTGCCTGATCTAGGCTTGCCTGAGCTCAAGGGCCTGCCTGGATCTGGTGGTTGGGGCCTGATGGACAGGGGACCAGGCACTCCTAGGCGAGGGTGGCTCCTTTCCTGGCATCTGCTGCCCTGCTCTCTTAGCTCCACGCGAGTCCAGCTTTGGGACACCGGGCTGCTCAGGCTTCAGGGATGTGACGCCAGACTTGGTTTCCGAGGCCTGAAGGAGATATGGTAGGCATTTATTTTCTGTTGAAGTATGATTTTTATTTCACGTTGGAATCTATCTGATTTGCAAAGCTGTGTTTGTTTTCAACGTACAGCAACCTGATTCTGGTATACATATGCATGAATCTAGTCTTCTTTGGATTCTTTTTCTTTACATGATATTGCAGTGTCTTGAGTGGGGTTCTCTGTGCTAAACAGTAGGTCCTTGTTTATTATCTAATTTAAATATATTACCATTTATCTGTTAATCCCAGCTCCTTAATTTTCCCTCTCACAACCATGTTTCCCATTTCGTACCCGTAAGTGTGTTTTCTAACCAATAAGTCCGTTTCAGGAAGAAGTCCCTTTTTGTTGATTTTTAGATGCCCGGCATAAGTGATGTCATAGGCATTTTGTCATTTTCTGTCTGACTTCCTTAGTATGATCATGTCCAAGGCCATCCGTGTTGCTGAAAAAGGCATTGTTTCTTTCTTTTAAATGGCTGAGGAATGTTCTATTGTATGTATGTATCACATTGTTTTATCCGTCCCTCTGATGACGGACAGTTTGGATCCTTCCACGTCTTGGCTATTTTCAGGCAAGCTATGTTGAAAGGGTGTGTGTGTCTCAGTTTAGGGTTTTCTCTACATACAGGCCCAAGAATGAGATTGCTGTTTCATGTCTTTGTTCTAATTTCGTTTTTCTTAAGGAAGCTGCATGCTGTACTCCACAGTGCCTGTTCCAGTTTACATTTCCACAAACAGTGTATAAGGACCTCTTTTCCTCACGCTCACTCCAGCATTTACCGTTGTGGAGTTTTTTGATGATGGTGAGTCTGATCAGTTTGGGTTGATAATCGCCACTGCAGGTTTGCTTTGCATTTCTGTAAAAATGAATGATGATGATCTTTCCATGTGCTTGAGCATCTTTTCATGTGCTTAACCAACTCTACGTGCTCTTTGCAGAAATGTCTGTTTAGATCTTCGATCCATTTTTTGATCACATGTTTGGGTTTTTTTGGTATTCAGCTCCATAAGCTGTTTGTACATTTTTGAAATTAATACCTTGTTTGATGTTTCAATTCAAAATATTTTCTTCCATTCTGAGAGTGTCTTTCCTTTGTGTTTATAGTTTCCTTTGTTGTTGAAAAGCTTTTAAGTTTACTTAGGCGCCTGCGTGCATGCTAAGTTGCTTCAGTGGTGTTCAACTCTTTGAGACCCTGTGGACTGTAGCCTGCCAGGCTCCTCTGTCCATGTGATTCTCCTGGCAAGAATTCTGCAGTGAGTTGCTGTGCCGCCTTCTAGGGATCCTCCTGAACCAGGGATCAAACCCATGTTTTTTACAGCTTCTGCATTAGCAGCTGGGTTCATTACCACTAGTGCCACCAGGGAAGCCCTTAGGTACTATTTATTTATTTTGATGGTATATATATTTTTTTACATATGGAAAGACGCAAGAATCTAGGTTGATTAAATTCTGCCTGAGCTGTGCATCTAACTCTTTAAAGGGACTGCTTTTCCGAAGCACTGAGTGCTTCATTCTGGTTTTCCTCCTGAATTCCTTCTGTATTCAACATCATCAGTCAGCAACTCAAGTAGCTAATCCTGTGAACTGAATGGTGGGCAGTATTCTTTGTTTCATAGCGTACACAAATATCTCTGGACTGACTGAAATCAATAAATATGTACGAACCATTGTGTCTATATAGAGTTTGTACCTTCAGCCTAAAGCAAATATCAGATGTTTTGTAAAAGTTCGTATTATCCCTAAAAGGAGAAAGAGTTTTTCCTCTCTTTAATAGCTGTCTCATGTTATCTGTATGACTCTTCCAGTATTTTATTTTATGTTTTTACTTTCTACCTACCACCATTAACATTTGGGTATGTTTTAGCTCCCTTGTAAGATTATTAGCTTCTTGAGCTTAGGGTTAAAATGAATTTCTCCCCTTTATCTCCACAGTTCTTCACACACTGCCATATACACGATCTGTACACTATAAATCTCTGCTTAGTAAGTGAAGAAACATTTGTTGATATTGTTGATTTATTTTGTTGTTGTTGATGTTCTGATGCAAGGTATAAACTTTAGCTTTCATATTTAGATCTTTCCTTGATCTAGAAAGTATTATGTTTCCAAGTTCCAATCATATATATTTTTTTTAATTTAAAAGAAAATTTATTTCGTTATTTATTGTTGGCTACTCTGGGTCTTCGTTGCTGTGGGCGCTTCTTTCTCTAGGTGGGGCAAGTGGGGGCTGCTCTTCGCTCGGTGCTCCATCTTCTCTCTGCAGCGGCTTCTCTTGCTGGGGAATATGGACTGGAGGCCCCGGTTTCAGCAGTTATGTCTCCTGGGCTCTAGAGCACAGGCTCAGTTTGGGCCCGTGGGCCTAGTTGCTCCACAGCATGCGGGATCCTCCCAGACCCGGGGTGGAAGCCACGACTCCTGCAACGGCAGGTGGAGTCTTTCCACTGAACCATCAGGCAAGCCTCCTAATACCATTTTAATTGAAGTTCTGCCTTTGATGCTTAACCTTGGGGCATATGAGGAGTTTCTCTGATTTTCTGGTTAGATTTTATATCTACATTGTAAATTTGACTAGTTTGAAGTGGTGTAGCAATATTGGACTAAACTCATCTTGAGGCCAGGAACATTGTCTGTTTTCTTTGGAAGGAATGTTATTTTAAATTAAGCAACTCTGGATACAAAGAGTAATTGGCCAGTATTCATCATATAAAGTGTTTTATCTGTATGAAGAAATGAATTTTATGAGCCTGTAAGAGGATACAGAACTATGTGTCCTTTTACTTTTTGTTCTGTTTATTTCTAGAGATGCTTTTCTTTCTAATTTTGGCTTTATCTATTTTTTAACTCTTTGCTGTCTTATTTTTTTGTCCATAGTTCTAAAATTTTTGCTTAACAATACTTATAATACCAAATTACAATTTTTATTAACAGGTTTTCCGGCAGAGTTTAATGTTAATCACTCATGATATTCTGCTCTGATTTTTGCAATAAAGATCATTTTTAAACGAATAGGGATGTGATGCTTCTGTATATTACTTTTTATTAATTTTTGCAAAGAAGTGTGAAGATTATTAATTATCAGGTTTTTAAGGTGGGAAATGCAGAGGTTTTACCGAATTCAAAAACATCTACAAAAATTATCTATAGAACTCATAAACAGTACTTTCTCTTCCACTATTGGTGAAGGTTAGAGCGAATAAACCTGGGATCAAGCTGTGGGCTCTCTTGATTCTTCCATTAATAATAAAAGCTAACATTGCTGGTGTACTTATCATGTTCCAGAGTCACACTTTACATAGATTATCTCCTTTAATCTAGTTTAAGTTATATCTTTAATTAAAGGAGAAATGCTAGTCAAAGAAGACAAGATTCACAAAGTAAAGAATGGTGATGACGAGACTTTTTGAACACGCTTTTATCAGTGGAAATACTTGCATATGTAGAAATTATGAATGGCCAGAATTTTGCAGGGAGAGATCTTTGCAAGGAGTTAGTTCAGTTGTCTCATTTTACAAGTAAGAATTGGATCCATGAGTTGAGGTGACTTGTAGAAGCTGAGTCTATTATCAAGTGCTGTGCAAAAATCTACGACAAAACTTCACGAACTGAATCAACAGATCTCTGTCATATCTCATAATCAGGCACTCAGTGCTGGCTCAGCAGAACTGGCTTCCACTCCGTTTTGTGTCTGGAATCTGGAATGTCAGCTGCGTCCACCTTCACCAATGTGGTGGCTTAGCCACTTGGAACCGCTGGAGGATAGCCAGTCGTCACGGCTTCTCCCTTACCCTTTGTGTGTGGCTAGCCTCCAGTACTCTTGCCTGGAAAATCCCATGGACGGAGGAGCCTGGGAGACTGCAATCCATGGGGTTGCTAAGAGCCGGGCATGACTCAGCGACTTCACTTTTGCGTTTCACTTTCGTGTGTTGGAGAAGGAAATGGCAACCCCCTCCAGTATTCTTGCCTGGAGAATCACAGAGACAGAGGAGCCTAGTGGGCTGCCGTCTATGGGGTCGCACAGAGTCGGACACGACTGAAGCGACTTAGCCGCAGCAGCAGCTTGGGCTTCCTTACTACACAGTATCTGGCTGCCAAGAGAAGGGATACTGTTAAAGAACAAAGTTCAGTTGAGCAAATTTTCAAGATTGTGCTGCCTTGATTCAGTGATTCAGGCAGCGTCTCATCAAGCAGAGAGAGAGGAGCTCCAGTCAGTTGAACACAGTGAAAGACTTCATAGATGGAAGACAGTGGGAACAAGGATGTCACAGCAAAAATATTGGTTAGTTGTGGCAAGATTACCTTCCTTTAGGGATGGTAGGTGTCTATCAAGCAGATTAACTCACCAATGCTTCAATTACTAATTAAGTTGAAAAATTATTAAATCCCTCCAAATCTCCCTCTCACTATTTCGTCTATAGCAGTTACTACAACCTGACTTTTTATATCTTTTATTTTTTATTTTTCCTCTATCCAAACCTCTCCCAAGTGTTTCTTTCTTGACTGGTTTAAGATTGTACTTTGATAGAGGCTGGAACTGTAATTAAGTATTAGTTTGGTGACATGAGATTAGCATAAGTCACTCCATTTGGGCCTTTTGCCTTGTTTTGGCCAACTCCCTCCTTTGCATCTGACTCTCAGCCTGAGAGATGTGATCAAAGTTAGGGCATTAGCATTACTCCCAGGCACCACTTTGAAGTTCATATAGTTTTCTTATTGTTGTGTTCATCGTTATTGGAGTATATCTGATGTAGTTTTCTGGCGATCCTTTCTGTGGTATCCAGGGGTCACAGCTTGGACTCACGTTTCGGTCAGTCGTTCTTTTCATTTCTTTCTGATGTTTTGTTCTTAGGGAGATTGTTTTCTTGGTGGTTACCACCTTGGAACATGCATTTAGAGCTTTTGAGAGAATGCATCATGTAACGGACACAACTATTATTATTATAAATAGGATGCTTCCCATTGTCTGCAGTGTGCTTTGGAGCCATAGTCCCCAGGAGCCAAACCAGTCAGAATCATATAAACTAAAGGCAATGTTCTGATGAAGGAGACACTTTCTTAAGCCAAGTGGTTTATTCAGTGATTTTATGTAGCTGAGAATCAACTTTCCCCGAAGTATCCATTCCAAGGCAGCAGGTGGTATTGGCCACAGAATAAGCACTTCTTTGCTCAGCTAAAAGGCAACCAAGCCTATCCTCGTATCAGAAATAACACTGGCCAGCCTGTGTAGGGATTCTTGTTGGGTAGCTCTTGCTTTCACAGCACTTTCTGCAATATCTTCATGAGCTAAAGAAAAGATTCCTGATCATAGTCTCTTTTGCACTTAACTCCTAGCCAGGAGAGTAGCGATCTGCCAAAGGGGCAGATTTTGAATCAGGAATGACTCCTGGTAATTCCAGTTTGAGTCTGTGGCTCAGTACTGGAAAGTTCAGAGCCACGCGGTCCAGTACAATGTAAAAGATCTTAGACAACACAAGAGGCTTTGTTTCCAGTTACTCTCACCGTGTGTCCCTTTCTTTGTTTAAAGCCTGAATGCAAGGTCCCCAGGTTTGGAGTTGTTAACCAGAGACAGGGAAATGAATACCCTGTCCGTTTGGGTTAGGGAATCTGACACAATAGAAAGAGGATAAGTTTGTCTAGAGAAACTGAAGCACTGGAAATCAGGGAGAAGTTCATGATGAGCAGAACTTTATGATCACTGGCATTGTGGTAAATTCAGTAGTTGTTTGGAGGTTTTATTACCCACCTTTGCAATAAGATAGATGAGCAATGACATTGTCTTCCAAGCCACAACAAGGCAAAATGTGGACAAAAGAATCATAAATACCTTCATGGTTTAGGAATTAGCAAAGCAATGGTCAGAAAAGGAAAGGAAGGATGGAAAGAAACATTCTTGAGCTGACAAATTAGGAGGAAGCAGTCTACCTTGATGTTGACTGCTAACTTTGATAGTCGATTTGATTTTGTGGTCTCCAACTGGTGGTCAGTTCTGGGAGTCTGAGGGAATCCTTTTTTAATTGGAAGATACAGACCCAAGATTTAAGTAAGTCTCTGCCATCTGACTGATATCTGGGTCTTTGAGGATCTGATATAGTCCTTTTCCCAAAGATTCAAGAACAGTTCTTTGTTCTTCAATTCAGTTCAGTTCAGTCGCTCAGTCGTGTGCGACTCTTTGCAACCCCATGAATTGCAGCACGCCAGGCCTCCCTGTCCATCACCAACTCCTGGAGTTCACTCAGACTCACGCCCATCGAGTCAGTGATGCCATCCAGCCATCTCATCCTCTGTTGTCCCCTTCTCCTCCTGCCCCCAATCTTTCCAAGCCTCAGAGTCTTTTCCAATGAGTCAACTCTTTGCATGAGGTGGCCAAAGTACTGGAGCTTCAGCTTTACCATCAATCCTTCTTTGTTCTTAGTGATTACAAATCAGAAGGTTGGGAGAAAATTGGAAGTTAGAGATTTGCAGCCAGATATTTGAGGAAGCTTGAAGAATTCAGTAGGCAGTCTAGTTTATAGGTATATAACAAAACTTCAAAGATAAAACACAGGATTAAACTGAAATATCTATAAAGATGCAAGCATATTTTTATCTTCAGACACAGAGAGAATAGTAGAGAATGAAGGAAAGCCTTAAGACTTTTGAGGTAAAAAGGAAGGAAGTTGAGAGATGATTTGATTGCTTAGAAATATTGACAAATATTTTAGAGAAAATATTCAAATTTTAATTTTAATAAAAATAATGTTATCAAAAGCAAAGTTATAGATGATATTTCTGTATTGATTTTAAGGAACATTGCTATCTTTCAGAGAGAGGAGGAAAAGATAACCATAGCATAAGACACTTATCTCTTCCTTTTGAGAACTCCTAATCTTTAGTTTTGAAAGAACTCTTAATATCAGGAAGGGATAAGTAGTTAAATTAGAGCTTAAAATCATTGAGTGCCAAATTCTCCAATTATTTTCTGCCTTTTGAGATTTGAAAGTAGAAGATTAACAGCCTTCTCAATATTTGAAGCAATAAAATATTTTGGAGATGATATTAACATTCTTTACTTAGAGTGTTCTGAACAGGATGAGGTCAAGTTCAAGAAGAAAAGAACTGCCACAGATCCTCAAGTGTTACCCAAGCCTCTGCAGTCTTTCCAGTGTTTCCACAATGCCTCAGCCTGCCTTAAAGAAAAATCTATGTAACGGGCTGAACAAAGCCTTGCTTTTCCTTTTTTTGTTTTCCCCCAAATGAATGTATTTTTAAAAAGAGCTTAATTTCTCATCAGGAAAGACCAAAAACTAAGCCTCAGGAAATTAGCCACAAAGACATTAATGAATTTCTGTGAGAATAGCCCGCAGCAGAGCTTCAGAGAAGTCATCCACTAATCTTAACATTAGCTGACATTAATTTTGAAGTAGTTATTGCTAACATGAATTATGTATAACAGATTAAACTATATTTATTTGCAATCTTTAAAATTCAAGGGGATGTTCCACCCCTTTGATATATATATATATTTAAATTCCCGATCACACTAATCATGCGAGCTTGCCTAAGAAGCACCTGGTCCCCCATAACACGTTTTTTAAGGGGAAGAGGGAGTGTCATGCCTTCTTTATTCCTCACGCCTAGCTCATTTCATTGACTTGACCACCAGCACTTTCGTTGGAGAGTTAGGTGCCTCCCTCTCAATTGTGCCTTACACTGAGTTCTTATTGAGACCATTGAGGGTACATCCAGAATAAGCAACATTTTCTTTGGTGAGAAAGAGCTCAAGAGAATGTGGCCAGTGGTTTAGGTCATGGAATCTGGAATCAGACTAGGATGACAGGCTCATCACTTGTGACCCAGGACTACTGATTGCTATTGATCTAACTTTCCCTAAGGAGAGATAGTAGTAGAGCCCGCCGCGTAGAGCTGTCATGAAAGTTGAAGGAAATGGCACTCTATTTTTATTTATTTATTTATTTTTAGTTATGTGATATAGCTAGTTTACTTATTTATTATTTTGTTGCTTTGCACAGGTTTTCTCTAGTTGTGGTGAGTGGCAGCTACTCTTTTACGGGGTGCAAGGGCATCTCATTGTGTTGACTTCTCTCGCCGCGGAGCTCAGGCTCTAGGGTGCACAGGTTCAGTAGCTGAGGTGCACAGGTTTAGTTGCTGTGCGGCATATGGGATCTTCCTGGACCAGGGATTAAGCTCGTGTCCCCTGCGCTGACAGGAGGATTCCTATCCACTGTGCCACCAGGGAAGTCTGACATTATGCTTTTAATTTTATTCTATTGAGCATGCCAAAGTACTAGAAAATTTAATCTCCAGTTTACTCTATATGAAATAATACAACTTATTAAAAAATAAAAATAACTCCCAGTGTTGTTTATATAATACATCTTGACTCAGTAATTCCAGCCCCTCTTCCCTAGTTTGTTCTTTTCTTTTCCCCATAACACTAATTCCCTATTTTGTTATGTGTTTATTCTATTACAATTGTTCTTTCACTACAAAATCAGCTCCTCAAGGACAGATTTTTATATTACCCTCTAATATGTCTGAAGTGTCAAGACTAGTGCCTGAAATATAGTAAATACTATATAAACATTTATCAAATGAAAGAAAGAAAGGAGGAAGAGGAGTAGAAAGGATGGAAGCAAATATAACTATTCTTGTCAATTAAAAAAAAGGGAAGAGAAAGGAAAAATGGGTGTAATTTATAAGGTTTAAAATATTTTAAGGAAAATTTTAATGAAAATTATGAATATAAAAAATTATGAAAATGTTCTTTCCCCATGAGCCTTTTTTGGGTTAAACTAGGACAACAAGTTTAGAGTTTTTAATAAAAAACATTTCCTCAAAAGAAGGAAAAAGGCATTAATTATATATTCAAAATAAGCATAACAGTGAAGGTATGAATAGGCAAGGGGTGCTTGTTATGACACACTTTATTTTTGTTTTCTTTTAGTTTATAGGAGCAATTTTCTATAAATAGGGACCACAGATATCCAGTAATCACTTTCCTCAGAAGAATACAACAGAACAGGCTCAGCTCTCTCTAGTCCTCTAACTGGAAGTGCCTACCTAGAACCTCTCACCTTTGGTACCTCGTTCAGGGCAAAATAACCATCTTGCTTCATCACCTCAATCACAGAGTTGCTGTCCCTCTCAAAGGCACAAAAGAAGAAATTAAAATTATTTAATTAGCACTTACATTGAGTCCAGATGTAGAACCGCTCATGGGGACAAACAAAGACAAACATATCAAATCCCAACAATCCCAATAATTAGGTGGGCTAGAGTTAGATCATATTTTTGACCTCATTTCATCATTTGCATTTTAGGAAGAAATTAGTAAATGTCCAGAGAAAATGGTGCACATAGCCAATAGCAATTGGAGAAATGAGTTCTCTTTTTTAAAGGTGATTAATTTTATCCTCTTTCAGGAAATTATTAATATGTTATCATCATGGTGATAACATCTAGATGGCTCTCTATGCAAAGGATTTCTCACATGCTACTTTCTTCACCTTTTTTCTCCTGTCTCACGTCTTCTACTTCATGTCATACGTGCAAACATTCTTCCCAATAATTATTNATCCTCTTTCAGGAAATTATTAATATGTTATCATCATGGTGATAACATCTAGATGGCTCTCTATGCAAAGGATTTCTCACATGCTACTTTCTTCACCTTTTTTCTCCTGTCTCACGTCTTCTACTTCATGTCATACGTGCAAACATTCTTCCCAATAATTATTAATACATAATCTCATATTTATGAAAGGATGTGGGAGGGATTTTCACACCACATCACCTGAGTCCAGAGTCCAGATGTTGAGACTGACCTACTGTTCAGTTTGCAGGACAACCCCTGCTTTTGTTGATATTCCTCGAATGTGCTGCACTGTGCTTAGTCACTCAGTCGTGTCTGAATCGTTGAGACCCTATGGACTGCAGCCCACCAGCCTCCTCTCTCCTTGGGGATTCTCCAAGGCAAGAATACTAGAGTGGGTTGCCGTGCCCTCCTCCACAGGCTCTTCTCAACCCAGGGATCCAACCCAGGTCTCCCGCATTGCAGGCGGATTCTTTCCTGACTAAGCCCCTAGGGAAGCCGAAGAACACTGGAGTGGGTGGTGCCAGGGTCCAGCCCCGGCGGGTCCAGGGAATTCGAAGTGGGGACGGAGTCAGCGAGGAAAAACTTATTTATTATTTAATATAAGATTAGATTAGGAAATAATAGTATAGTAGGAAAA
>SJYA01014170.1:0-10621 GCA_006410615.1 Neotragus moschatus
ATTTATATTAAAAAATAAAGAAAATGGTGGAACTGGATGTCATGATCTTAGTTTTATTTAACGTTAAGTTTAAAGTTAGCTTTTTCACTCTACTCTTATTCTCAAGAGGTTCTGTAGTTCCTCTTCACTTTCTGCTCTTAGAGTGGTATCATTTACATATCTAAGGTTGTTGATATTTCTTCCAGAAACCTTATTCTAGTTTGTGATTCACCCAGCCCAGCATTTCACATGATGTACTCTGCATATAAATTAAATAAACAGGGTAACTATATACAGCCTTGATGTACTCCTTTCCCAACTGCTGTTCCATGTCCAGCTCTAACTTTTGCTTCTTGACCTGCATACAGGTTTCTCAGGAGACAGGTGTGGTACTCATGTACTCCCATCTCTGTTAGAATTTTCCACAGTTTGTTGTGATCCACAGTCAAAAGCTTTAGCACAGTCAGTAAAGTAGAAGTAGATTTTTTTTTCTGGAATTCTCCTGCTTTATTCATGATTCAGTGAATGTTGGCAATTTCATCTCTGCTTCCTCTGTCTTTTCCAAATCCAGCTTGCATATATGGAAGTTCTTGGTTCACATACTGCTGAAGCCTAGCTTGAAGAATTTTGAACATAACCTTGCTAGCATGTGAAACGAGCCCAATTATATAGTAGTTTGAATATTCTTTGACATTGTCTTTCCTTGGGATGAAAACTGACTTATTCCAGTCCTGCGGCCACTGCTGATTCTTCCAAATTTGCTGACGTATTGTGTGCAGCACTTTAATAGCATCACCTTTTAGGATTTTAAGTTGCTCAGCTGGAATTCCATCACCTCCACTAGATCTTAGTAATGCTTCCTAATGCCCACTTGATTTCACAGGTCTAGGTGAGTGACCACACCATCGTGGTTATCCAGATCATTAAGATATTTTTGTCTAGTTCTCCTGTGCATTCTTGCCATGTCTTCTTGATCTCTTCGGCTTCTGTTAGGTCCTTACCGTTTCCATTTATGAATATTTCCATCCCAGCATGAATTGTTCCCTTGGTATCTCCGATTTTCTTGAAGAGATCGTTAGAGATTTTAAGATATCTTTTGAGATTCCAGCCAAGTACTGCATTTTAGACTCTTTTGTTGACTACGAGGGATGTTCCATTTCTCCCAATGGATTCTTGCCCACTGTATTATATACAGTTGTCTTCACTGAGTAACACAAGCCCCTTCACCATGACAAAGCTGTGATCAATGAATAGGATATGAATATTACTTTCAATAAATTTAAAAAATAGAATGTTGAGCTATCCTACACCAATAATTCCTTTGTTACTTTACTAATTGATATCCACAAACTAATGTCTACATTTTTCCAACTATATATCATTAATGTTACTTCTATAATCTGACATAGTCAAACCTCTATTTTCTCATTTTATGAAGATTTTTTCAAGATACACACAAAAAAATGTTGAAGTACACGTAATAAAAGTTCTGTTTTGCTCCATTAAAGATACATAAAATTTTTATTCTTAGATAAATTTTATTTGTATTTAGATAAATAGAAGCTTCATGTATCTTTGTTATATAAATTGAGTAGCTTTTGAAAGTTAGGTAATTTTATTTTGAATTAATTTGAGTATATGCAAACAAGAATATATATTTGTGTGTATAAAGTAGATGGTAGTTTAACTCTGATCTAAATTTTATGTTCACTTACAATTTATACTCCTAAATAGTGTGTCTCTGACTGAATTCTCAAGTATTACCTTGGAAGATGTATGGGAGATCAGTTTTTAGACTTTATGCATAATATGTACTTAGCCACAATTCAAACATGTAGAATGTATAAAAAAATAATTTATGTTGTAATTTTTAGCTCAAGTTTCATTCATGGGCAATAAATTGTTGCTTATTAAGTAATAAAATACAACTCCTTTCTATGCAGACATACAATTCTATCATAATTGTTCAACCAAAATGTGCTTACTTACTAAATCAAATTTAATTATATACATAGTGAAAAGCATATCCCGTGCACTTATGTCAGATTTATGTCATATTATTCCACATAAAAATCAAGTTTATTTTTCATAAAGGAAACTGATCAAGAACAAATTTGTACTTAATTGAAAGAATAAATGAAGGAAAGGTGTCTTCAATTATACTTAAATATCTTAGCCATCTCGTTTTTCCTGGGTCATGATTGAAGCCCAAATAATAGAATTAACATTTTTAAACAGAAAATTCTTTTAATATCTGAACAACTTTACTTTCAAAATGAAATCAGTCAATTAAGCAAGTATATGAGATGACAACAAAATATATGCCTGATTTCTTTTAGGAAGAGTAGAAGTATTAAAAGATATAGTAGAGCTATTCATGATATGGGCACCATTTTCTAATTCACATTTTTCTTATTTATGAATTTTGTATTTGTTATATATGAAAATCGCAATTCTAAAATGATAAATTTATTTACATCTTCCCTAGCTACTTTACACTGAATATTTATAATATAACTGTCGCTTGTCACTATGTGCTTTCTATATGTGTATACACATCCATATATAAAATGTTATATATATATATATAGAAATACATTTATCTATGCACATAGAAATACATAAACATATATAATAGAAGTCATGACCTTTGTTGTTGTTGTGAGGTTTTTTTTGTTTTGTTTTTTGTTTTTTGCATATCTTTACTTCTAAGTTGAAATAGTTTCATGTATCTACAGGCTATTAGAAGTCCTTCTAAGAAAAGCATTGCTTAAGGAACTCTCCTGTACCCTACTTTCATAAAATATTCTAAATTTTATTTCAATAAATTTTTACTTTTTTGGAAAAAGTTTAAAAATGTTTCAAATTTATTGATAGAAAGTCATTAATAATTTTCCATTTTTAGTATTTTTCATTCCTGATAACAGTAGGGTTTTTTCCTCCCAGTTCTGAAGTGCAAATAAGAACCACAGTAGACTTTTTCTATTTCAGTCCTAGGGAGGACATGATAAGTTCCCTACTGCCAAATATCCTGAAAGTAACATCAATCTGGTTATGCCTTAATCATGTGCTCATTATAATTATCAACGTTACCTTGTCTCTGGCAGTTGAGTGTTACATCAGAATTCTGCTCTCTGGTAGCTGTTACTACTATTTAAATAAGATTTAATGGAGAAATCTTGCAAGGACAACTGTTACTGAGATTTTTTTAAGGACTCATAGGGAGGTTAACACTGAGATTTCTTTGGAAGGAATGATGCTAAAGCTGAAACTCCAGTACTTTGGCCACCTAATGCAAAGAGCTGACTCATTGGAAAAGACTCTGATGCTGGGAGGGATTGGGGGCAGGAGGAGAAGGGGACGACAGAGGATGCGATGGCATCACGGACTCAATGGACGTGAGTCTGAGTGAACTCCGGGAGATGGTGACGGACAGGGAGGCCTGGCGTGCTGCGATTCAGGGAGTCGCAAAGAGTTGGACACGACTGAGCGACTGAACTGAACTGAACTGACAGAGCCTTATTAATTTTTGTTTATACTGTGGTAAAGGCAGTATTTCCACACCCTTCTCATAGTGAAGGATGTGAATACTTAACACATTTGCCTCAATATTTCTAGTTTTTGAAATCAATAGAGTCATGTTTCTGTATTAGACAAAGTTCTGGCATTTTTGTTGTTGCTGTTTTTGTTTTCATTTGCTAATTCATGTCCAACTCTTTATGACTGCATAGATTGTAGACTGCCAGACTCCTCTGCCCATGCCATGGGATTTCCCAGGCAAGAATACTGAAGCAAATTGCGATTCCCTACTAGGGGTGTCTTCCCAACCCAAGGATTGAACCCACATCTTCTGAATTGGCAGGTGGATTCTTTACTACCAAATCACCTGAGAATCCCAGTTTCAGTTATACAATGTAGTGATTCAGCATTTATACACAAGATGATCCCTGTGGTAAGTCTAATTATCATCTGTTATCATGTAAAGTTATTAAAATATTATTGACTATATCCCATGTTCTGTATATTATATCCTTATGACTCATTTATTTTATAACTGGAAGTTTGTGCCTCTTAATCTGCTTCATCTATTTCAACCACCTTCCACACCTCTACCCTGTAGCAACTATCAGTTTGTTCTGGATATGAATCTGTTTCTATTTTGTTTGTTTTTTAGATGCCACATACCCAATATGTGAAATACCACACTTGCCTTTCTCTGACTGACTTATATCCTTAGCATGACATATTCCTGTCACAAAGGACAAGGTATTATGTTTTAGGGCTGAGTAATATCCTGTTCAGAGAAGGCGATGGCACCCCACTCCAGTACTCTTGCCTGGAAAATCCCATGGACAGGGGAGCCTGGTAAGCTGTGACCCATGGTATTGCGAATAGTCGGACACGACTGGATGACTTGACTTTCACTTTTCACTTTCATGCATTGGAGAAGGAAATGGCAACCCACTCCAGTGTTCTTGCCTGGAGAATCCCAGGGAAGGGGGGGGGCCTGGTGGGCTGCCATCTATGGGGTCACACAGAGTCGGACACGACTGAAGTGACTTAGCAGCAGCAATACCCTGTTATTCATATATATATATATACTATGCATTTTTTTTCCGTTTGTCTATCCATGGACACATTTGTTGCTCCATATCTTTACATATTTACTGTTGTAAACAATGCTGCAATGAATATACAGTTATATATATCTTAATTACTGTTTTTGTTTTCTTCAGAAAAATAACAAGAAATGGAATTGCTGAATTGTATCATAGTTCTATTTTAATTTTTTGAGGAACCTGAATACTGTTTTTTATAGTGGCTGCACCAAAATATTCTACATTTCCACCAATGATGCATAAGGATTCCTTTTTCTCCATATCCCGCCCAACCCTGTTATTTGTTGGCTTTTAGATAAAGTCATTTTGACACATATGAAGTGATATTTCATTGTGGTTTTGTCTTGCATTTCTCTGATGATTAGTGATATTGAGCATTTTTCATGTTTCTGTTCACTGTCTATATGTCTTCTCTGGGGGGAAAAACTTGCCTATTCAGATCCTCTTACCATTTTTTTTTCTTATGTGCCCCAGGCATGAAATAGCTCTGGCCACCGATCCAGGCATCAAGCTGGAGTGAACAAAGGACTAGACATCTGCTTTGCCTCTGACACCACCAATCAGGTGCCTCTTTGCCCATTGCCAGGGACCTCTTACCATTTTTAATTGGATTTTTTGGTTGCTTATTTGCTTGAGTTATATGAGTTATTTATGTAATCCGAATACTAATTCTTTATCAGATATAAGATTTGAAAATATCATCTCCCATTCAATAGGTTGCTTTTTCCTTTTGTTGATAGTTTCCTTTAATGTGCAAAATTGTGCAAAATATTTTTAGTTTGATTTGGTCCCATTTGCTTAGTTTTGCTTTTCTTTGACCTTGCCTGAGGAGACTAGAAATATTGCTATGGATCAATGTCAGAGAGCTGACTGCCTAAATTTTCTGTGGCTTTAGTTCTCACATTTAAGTTTTTAACTTATTTTGAAGGGTTTGTAATTGTTGTTGTTTGTCTGTTTTTGTGTCAGCTGTAAAATAGTTGTTCATATTTATTATTTTATGGTACCTGCCAAGTTTTTCCAACATGATTTATTGAAGATAAATGTCCCATTGTAATTTTTGCCCCCTTTGTCATAGATTAATTGACCATGTGTGCATGGGTTTATTTCTGAGCTCTCTTTTCTGTCCCATTGGTCTATGTGTCTGGTTTTGTGCCAGTACCACACTGTTTGATTACTATGGTTTTAAAATATAGTTTGACATCAAGAAATATGACATTTCCAGCTTCGTTCTTTTTCAAGGTAACTTTGCCTATCCAGTGTCTTTCATGATTCCATACACATTTTAGGATTATGTGTTCCAGTTCTATAAAAAATGTTTTTGATATTTTCAGGGGGATTACAATGAATAGGTATATTGCTTTAGGTATTATGGGTATTTTAACAATATTAATTCCTCCAAACATGAGCATAATGTATCTGCTTATTTGTGTTCATATCAGTTGAGAGCCACTAAAAGAAAAAAAACAAAAAAGTTAAGTCTTGGTTTGCTACAGCACACTCACTGCCTCCCCTCACTGCCAGCTCTCCAGGGAGTAAGCCCTAATAGATTTCAAAGCCAGTAGTTATGGGTGATTGTATTCCCAGTGCAGGTTCTTAGGGCTGGGGTGCCCAATGTGGGGTTTGCACCCATAACTCCTTAGGGAGGACCTTTGTGTTTATGGTATTTCTATTTTGGGGGGAGAAAGTGTAACTGCCTTTGGGTGTGGGTACTAAATAGACTGATTTTCTACTTCTCTTATCCATCTTGATATGTTTCCTAAGTTATATNTCTATATGTCTTCTCTGGGGGGAAAAACTTGCCTATTCAGATCCTCTTACCATTTTTTTTTCTTATGTGCCCCAGGCATGAAATAGCTCTGGCCACCGATCCAGGCATCAAGCTGGAGTGAACAAAGGACTAGACATCTGCTTTGCCTCTGACACCACCAATCAGGTGCCTCTTTGCCCATTGCCAGGGACCTCTTACCATTTTTAATTGGATTTTTTGGTTGCTTATTTGCTTGAGTTATATGAGTTATTTATGTAATCCGAATACTAATTCTTTATCAGATATAAGATTTGAAAATATCATCTCCCATTCAATAGGTTGCTTTTTCCTTTTGTTGATAGTTTCCTTTAATGTGCAAAATTGTGCAAAATATTTTTAGTTTGATTTGGTCCCATTTGCTTAGTTTTGCTTTTCTTTGACCTTGCCTGAGGAGACTAGAAATATTGCTATGGATCAATGTCAGAGAGCTGACTGCCTAAATTTTCTGTGGCTTTAGTTCTCACATTTAAGTTTTTAACTTATTTTGAAGGGTTTGTAATTGTTGTTGTTTGTCTGTTTTTGTGTCAGCTATAAAATAGTTGTTCATATTTATTATTTTATGGTACCTGCCAAGTTTTTCCAACATGATTTATTGAAGATAAATGTCCCATTGTAATTTTTGCCCCCTTTGTCATAGATTAATTGACCATGTGTGCATGGGTTTATTTCTGAGCTCTCTTTTCTGTCCCATTGGTCTATGTGTCTGGTTTTGTGCCAGTACCACACTGTTTGATTACTATGGTTTTAAAATATAGTTTGACATCAAGAAATATGACATTTCCAGCTTCGTTCTTTTTCAAGGTAACTTTGCCTATCCAGTGTCTTTCATGATTCCATACACATTTTAGGATTATGTGTTCCAGTTCTATAAAAAATGTTTTTGATATTTTCAGGGGGATTACAATGAATAGGTATATTGCTTTAGGTATTATGGGTATTTTAACAGTATTAATTCCTCCAAACATGAGCATAATGTATCTGCTTATTTGTGTTCATATCAGTTGAGAGCCACTAAAAGAAAAAAAACAAAAAAGTTAAGTCTTGGTTTGCTACAGCACACTCACTGCCTCCCCTCACTGCCAGCTCTCCAGGGAGTAAGCCCTAATAGATTTCAAAGCCAGTAGTTATGGGTGATTGTATTCCCAGTGCAGGTTCTTAGGGCTGGGGTGCCCAATGTGGGGTTTGCACCCATAACTCCTTAGGGAGGACCTTTGTGTTTATGGTATTTCTATTTTGGGGGGAGAAAGTGTAACTGCCTTTGGGTGTGGGTACTAAATAGACTGATTTTCTACTTCTCTTATCCATCTTGATATGTTTCCTAAGTTATATACTGAGTTTTAGAAGAGCTGTTCTGCTNATGTGGGATTTGCACCCATAACTCCTTAGGGAGGACCTTTGTGTTTATGGTATTTCTATTTTGGGGGGAGAAAGTGTAACTGCCTTTGGGTGTGGGTACTAAATAGACTGATTTTCTACTTCTCTTATCCATCTTGATATGTTTCCTAAGTTATATACTGAGTTTTAGAAGAGCTGTTCTGCTCTCCTTCAGGTTACTTCCAGATTTGTTCCATATACAGTTGTAGTTTTGGTGTGTCCCTGAGAGGATGTGACACCAGGATCTCCTTACTCTGTCATCATGATACCATATCCCAAAGGCTGGCATTGTAAACTTGCTTAATAAGACTATCAGTTCAATCACTCAGTCACTTCTGACTCTGAGACACCATGGACAGCAGCACACCAGGCTTCCCTGTCCATCAAGAACTCCCGGAGCTTGCTCAAACTTATGTCCATCGAGTCGATCATGCCATCCAACCATCTCATCCTTTATCATCCCCTTCTCCTCCTGCCTTCAACCTTTCCCAGAATCAAGGTCATTTCCAGAGTCAGTTCTACACATCAGGTGGTGAAAATTTTGGAGTTTCAGCTTCAGCATCTGTCCTTCCAATGAATATTCAGGACTGATTTCCTTTAAGATGGACTAGTTGGATCTTCTTGCAGTCCAAGGGACTCTCAAGAGTCTTCTCCAACACCAAAGCTCGGAAGCATTAATACTATGGCACTCAGATTTATTTATAGTCCAACTCTCACATTCATACATGACTACTGGAAAAACTGAAGTTTTGACTATATGGACCTTTGTTGGCAAAGTAATGTCTCTGCTTTTTAATAAGTTATCTAGTTTGATAATAGCTTTTCTTCCCAGGAGGAAGTGTCTTTTAATTTCATGGCTGCAGTTAACACCTACAGTGATTTTGGAGAGAAAGAAAGTAAAGTCTGTCACTGTTTCCACCCCATCTATTTGCCATAAAGTGATGGAACCAGATACCATGATCTTAGTTTTTTGAATGTTGACTTTTAAGCCAACTTTTTCACTCTCCTCTCTCACTTTCATCAAGAGATTCTTCAGTTCTTCTTCACTTTCTGCCATAAGGGGGGTGTCATCTGCATATCTGAGGTTATTTATACTTCTCCTGGCAATCTTGACTCCAGCTTGTGCTTCACCCAGCCTAACATTTCACATGATATACCTTACATTTAAGTTAAATAAGCAGGGTGTCAATATACAGCCTTGATGTACTCCATTCCCAATTTGGAAATGGTCTTCTGTTCCATGTTTGCTTTTAACTGTTGCTTCTTGACCTGCATACAGATTTCTCAGGAGGCAGGTAAAGTTGTCTGTTATTCCCATTTCTTGATGAATTTTCCGCTGTTTGTTTTGATCTACACAGTTAAAGGCTTTGGCATAATCAACGAAGCAGAAGCAGATGTTTTTATGTACTTTCTTGCAGTTTCTATGATCCACTGAATTTTGGCAATTTGGTCTTTGGTTCCTCTACCTTTTC
Source organism: Neotragus moschatus (assembly GCA_006410615.1). Classification (NCBI taxonomy): domain Eukaryota; kingdom Metazoa; phylum Chordata; class Mammalia; order Artiodactyla; family Bovidae; genus Neotragus; species Neotragus moschatus. Next base: position 9,252 of record SJYA01014170.1, read on the forward strand.
TAAATTCAGCTTGAACATCTGGAAGTTCACGGTTCACGTACTGTTGAAGCCTGGCTTGGAGAATTTTGAGCATTACTTTGCTAGTGTGTGAAATGAGTACAATTGTGTGGTAGTTTGAGCATTCTTTGCCATTGCCCTTCTTTGGGATTGGCATGAAAATTTTCCAGTCCTGTGGCCACTTCTGAATCTTTCAAATTTGCTGACATATTGAGTACAGTAGTTTCACAGCACCATCTTTCAGGATTGAAATAGCTCAACTGGAATTCCATCACCTCCACTAGCTTTCTTTGTAGTCATGCTTCCTAAGGCCCACTTGACTTCACATTCCAGGATGTCTGGCTCTAGGTGAGTGATCACACCATCGTGATTATCTGAGTCACAAAGATCTTTTATTGTATAGTTCTTCTATGTAGTCTTGCCACCTCTTCTTAATATCCTCCACTTCCTTTAGGTCCATACTGTTTCTGTCATTTATTGTGCTCATCTTTGCATGAAATGTTCCCTTGGTATCTCTAATTTTGTTGAAGAGATGTCTAGTCTTCCCCATTCTATTGTTTTCCTCTATTTCTTTGTATTCATCACTGAGGAAGGCTTTCTTATCTTTCCTTGCTATAGCTGATTTCAAATTCTGGTGAGACAATAAAGTACATTAGAAGCCCTCAGAGGCGTTTAAGGCAAAACAGAGAACCCTAATACTCTGGTTAAAGCAAGTACATCTTATCTAACATTATGGAGATGTTCTTAAACTTGGATCTCATGATTTTTTCCATTGGATTTTAGATATCATTACAATGAATAGCTAAGTGCTTATTAATAGCAATTGTATTGGNAACAGAGAACCCTAATACTCTGGTTAAAGCAAGTACATCTTATCTAACATTATGGAGATGTTCTTAAACTTGGATCTCATGATTTTTTCCATTGGATTTTAGATATCAGTACAATGAATAGCTAAGTGCTTATTAATAGCAATTGTATTGGCAGTATGTCCTCCATTCTATATTCTATATTTAAATTTGTTCCCTGAAAATCAAAATCATTATAAATTTATTGAGATTGGTGATGACATAAAGCTGAAATAGAAGAGCCAAGAGGTGAATCCAGTTCTCTAGCTATTAATACTAAACTGAGGTATATTTTGATGTTGATGTGATCTTTTCTCCTTGCCGCTCATGGCTGTCTCTAGATCTTCACAGTTCCTAGTTTCTTGGCTTCAAATTTGCCTTCAGAGCATAGTTGTTCATTTTGATCCAGATCCTACTTTTGATGCTTCGAGTTTTTACCCTTTACAAACATATCATTTGTATTTTCCTGGATACAATCTTTCATTGCCCAGTGGTTCACAGGTACCCCCGCTTGCTGTCCTTGCT
>SJYA01014171.1:0-10579 GCA_006410615.1 Neotragus moschatus
TTAATTTTCTGTTTAGTTGATCTGTCCATATATGTGAGTAGGGTATTAAAGTCTCCCACTATTATTGTGCTATTGTTAATTTCCCCTTTCATAGTTGTTAGCATTTGTCTTACATATTGTGGTGCTTCTATGTTGGGTACATATATATTTATATTTGCTATATCTTCTTGGATTGATCCTTTAATCACTATGTAGTGGCCTCCTTCTTTGCCTCTTTTCACAGCCTTTGTTTTGAAGTCTATTTTATCGGATGTGAGTATTGCCACTCCTGCTTTTTTTTTGGTCTCTATTTGCGTGGAATATCTTTTTCCAGCCCTTCACTTTCTGTCTGTATGTGTCCCTTGTTTTCAGGTGGGTTTCTCATAGGCAGCAGATATAGGGGTCTTGTTTTGCATCCATTCAGCCAGTCTTTGTCTTTTGGTTGGGGCATTCAACCCATTTACGTTTAAGGTAATTATTGATAAGTATGATCCCGTTGCCATTTACTTTATTGTTTTGGGCTCAGGTTATATGCCATTTTTGTGTTTCCTATGTAGAAAAAATCCTTTAGCATTTGTTGGAGAGCTGATTTGGTGGTGCTGAATTCTCTCAACTTTTGCTTGTCTGTAAAGCTTTTGCTTTCTCCTTCATATTCAAATGAGATGCTTCTTGGTATAGTAATCTGGGATGTAGGTTATTTTCTTTCATCACTCTAAGTATGTCTTCCCTTTCCTTCCTGGCCTGAAGAGTTTCTATTGAAAGATCTGCAGTTATCCTTATAGAAATACCCTTGTGTGTTATTTGTTGTTTTTCCCTTGCTGCTTTTAATATTTGTTTTTTTGTGTTTGATCTTTGTTAATTTGATTAATATGTGTCTTGGGGTGTTTCACCTTGGGTTTATCCTGTTTGGAACTCTCTGTGCTTCTTAGATTTGGGTGATTATTTCCTTCCCTATTTTAGGGAAGTTTTCAACTATTATCTCGTCAAGTATTTTCTCATGGTCTTTCTTTTGGTCTTCTTCTGGGACTCCTATAATTCAAATATGGAGCATTTCATATTGTCCTGGAGGTCTCTGAGATTGTCTTCATTTATTTTAATTAGTTTTTCTTTTTTCTTTTCTGATTCATTTATTTCTACCATTCTATCATCTATTTCACTAATCCTACCTTCTGCCTCATATATTCTACTATTTGTTGCCTCCAGAGTGTTTCTGATCTCATTTATTGCATTATTCATTATATGTTGACTCTTTTTTATTTCTTCTAGATCTTTATTAAATCTTTTTTGCGTCTTCTCCATCCTTGTCTCCAGGTTATTTATCTGTGCTTCCATTTTTATTTCAAGATCTGGGATCAGTTTCACTATCATTATTTAGAATTCTTTCTCAGGTAGATTCCTTATCTCTTCCTCTTTTGTTTGGTTTGGTGGGCATTTCCCCTGTTTCTTTACCTGCTGGGTATTCCTCTGTCTCTTCATCTTGGTTATATTGCTGTGTTTCGGGTGGCCTTTCTGTATTCTGGGAATTTGTGGAGTTCTCTTAATCATGGAGTTTCCTTGCTGTGGGTGGGATTGTATCAGTGGCTTGTCAAGGTTTCTTGGTAAGGGAAGCTTGTATCGGATTTGGTGGATGGAGCTTGATTTCTTCTGTCTGGAGTGCAATGAAGTGTCCAGTAATGAGTTAGGAGACGACTATGGTTTTGGAGTAACTTGAGCTGCCTGTATATTGAATCTCAGGGGTGTGGCTCTGTGTTGCTGGAGAATTTGCATGTTATGTCTTGCTCTGGAACTTGTTGACCCTTGAGTGGTGCTTGGTTTCAGTGTAGGTATGCAGGCGTTTGATGAGCTCCTATTGATTAATGTTCCCTGGGTTCAGGAGTTCTCTGATGTTCTGAGTATTTGAGCTTAAGTCTCCTGCTTCTGGTTTTCAGTTTTATTTTTACAGTAGCCTCAAGGCTTCTCCACCTATATAGCACCAATGATAAAACATCTAGGTTAAAGATGAAAAGTTTCTCCACATGAGGGACACCCAGAGAGCTTCACTGAGTTACATGGAGAAAGGGAGAGAGAGGGGGTAGTTATAAGTGACTGAAATGAGTTGAGATGGGATCAAAAGAAGAGAGAGCAAGCTAGCCAGCAATCATTTCCTTATGTGCACTTCTCAGTCTGGACCGCTCAGAGATGATCACGGAGTTATACAGGGTAGAGGAGAGGGAGGAAGTAGTCAGAGGTGGCCAGGAGGATAAAGAGGGAAATGAAAAGGGGGAGAGAAAGATGCAGCCTGTAACCAGTTCTCTAAGTGTTCTCCATCGTCTGGAATACACAGGGATTCACAGAGTTGGGTAGCAAAGAGAAGGGGGAGGGAGGAGAGACAACCTGATGGAGAAAAAGAGAGTCCAGAAGAGGAGAGAGTGGCCAAGCCAGTAATCTCATTCCCAGGTAAAATTAGATACTGAAGATTGGGTTTTGAAATGTACAAAATTGACAACAAATACCAAAAAGCAAACATTAAAAATATAGAGTAGAGATTGGATTTTCAAAAATACAATACTAAAGAAAAGAAGAAGAAGAAAAGGAAAAAAAAAAGTCCCAGGAATTATTAGTAATCAACACCAAGAGCCACGCACACACACACAAAATAAAACAAAACAAAATTATATATATATATATATATATATGGCATTTGCTTTAAAAATAGGGTCTTTTTTTGAAAAGTGATAGTAGGTTATAAAAACTAAAATTAAAGGAGAAATAGAGGACTTAAAATTTTTTTAAAAAGTAGAAGAAAAAGAACAATAAACAATCAAACAAAAACATCTGCCAAAAAACAAAAAGCAACAAAGAGAATGGTCGTAAAAATTGTAAAGATATTTCTGGGACTTTCTCTGGTGTTGTGGGCAGTATGGGGTCACTTCCAAGGCAGTTTCCTCTCTTTAGCTTCTTCTGTTTTCTCGTTTATTCAGTGTCTGATTTCCACCCTGACACAAGGTGGGGGGGCGGTGGAAGTCACTTCTTCTTCTTCTTCTTTTTTTTTTAAGGCTCACTTTGTCAGTCATGCTGTGGAGAGGGAGGGATGCTGCTAACAAATAGCACTGGCGGGTATTCCGTGTCTGAGCCATGCTGGGCATGCCCCTACACATGGCACACACTGCTCAGGCTCTACGTTTCTCTGCTGGGAACTGTCTGAGGCCTGCCCTAAGCTGCATGCACCTCCCTGGTCTAAGCCGCTCAGGCTCATCACCCAGGTAGTTGCAGTTTCAGTTAGGCCTGCGTTTTGTGCCCTTCCCAGGACCAAGTAGCTCAGGTGTTTGGTGAGCACAGTTGCATGGATTATCATCTTTTCCTGCTGCTCAGTTTTCTGGGTGTACCACTGGCACCCCTTTTCAGGCAGATGGTGACTGTCCAGCACCCCAAGAAGTCTTAGTTAGCAAAGGAGGCTGCTTCCAGTTTGGTAAGTAAAGTCTCTCTGGGACTGCAATTGCCACTTTTCAGCCCTTATGGCTCTGGCTGCCTGTCACCAGCGGGGGATGGTCTGCACCTGGCTATTTCTGTTCCATCCTTTGTTCTATGTGCTGCTCTGGTGGTGTTTTATGTTAGAGCTTTGCGCATGGTAACTGTCCTACAGCCTGGTGTGCTAGCCCAAGTTAGTTCCCTCTGGTTATTCATGGGGCGTTCTGGCCTGTTCCAGCCCAATTCTTAAGAAGTGCTGCAGCCTGCGCCTCCTGTGCCTCCCTGCCCAGTCCCCACTTGCTAGTGGCGGATGCAGGCGTCTGCTCTGCTTCTCCACTGGGGGAGTTACCGTTGGGCTCATAATCTGTTGGTTGTAATTATTTATTTATTTTTCTTCCCTGTTATGTTGCCCTCTGTGCTTCCAAGGCTTACCACAGATTTGGCAGTGAGAGTGTTTCCTGGCGTTTTGAAACTTCTCTCTTTTTAAGACTCTCTTCCCAAAACAGGACTCCCTTCCCGGGACGGAGCTCCCTCCCTATCTCCTTTGTCTCTTTTTTCATCTTTTGTATTTTTCCTACCTGTTTTTGAAGACAATGTTCTGCTTTTCTGGATGCCTGATGTCCTCTGCCAGCATTCAGAAGTTGTTTTGTAGATTTTACTCAGGATTGAAATGTTCTTTGGATGAATTTGTGGGAGAGAAAGTGGTCTCCCTATCCTATTCCTCTACCATCTTAGGACCCTCTCCCCACGTCTCAGCTTTTTAAGGTGCTGTCTAGTTTGGTCATCACTTTCCTTCCAAGTCATAAATCTCTTTTAATTCCATGGCTGCAGTCACCATCTGCAGTGATTTCTGAGCCCCCTAAATAAAGTCTGCTGCTGTTTCCACTGTTTTCCCATCTATTTGCCATGAAGTGATGAGACTGGATGCAATGATCTTAGTTTACTTAATGAAGAGTTTTAAGTTAACTTTTTCACTCTCCTCTTTCATTTTCATCAATAGGCTCTTTAGTTCTTCTTCACTTTCTGCCATCTTCACTTTCTGGTGTCATCTGCATATCTGAGGTGATTGATATCTCTCCCTTCAATCTTGATTACAGCTTGTGCTTCATCCAGCCCATCGTTTCTCATGATGTACTCTGCATGTAAGTTAAATACACAAGGTACCAATATACAGCCTTGACATATTACTTTTCCTGTTTGGAACCAGTCTGTTGTTTCAGATCCAGTTCTAGCTGTTTTTTGCTGACCTGTATACAGATTTCTCAAGAGGCAGGTCAGGTGGTCTGGTATTCCCATCTCTTTCAGAATTTCCACGAGTTTATTGTGATACACACAGTCTAAGGCTTTGGCATAGTCAACAAAGCAGAAATAAATGTTTTTTTTTTTTTCTGGAACTCTCTTGCTTTTTTGAGAGCCAGAGGGTGTTGGCAATTTGAGCTCTGGTTCCTCTGACTTTTCTAAATCCATCTTGAACATTTGGAAGTTCACGGTTAACGTATTCCTGAAGCCTGGCTTGGAGAATTTTGAACATTACTTTACTAGCGTGTGAGATGAGTCCAATTGTGTGCAGTTTGAACATGCTTTGTCATTGCCTTTCTTTGGGCCTGGAATGAAACCTGACCTAACAATCCAGATGTTTTCAATTGCATATGCTAAAAGAACTGGCTTTGCAGTTTCCAAGGAATAAAAGTTTCATTTTAACCAATTTTCTCTTTAGTCCAAGGAATATCAGTCATCCTGCATCCAAAAGTCGTATTTCCTTTATGTAGTCATTGTTTTATGCCTAAATTATAGACCAGATCATGCTCGAATTGACTCTGATATCAGGGGCAGATCAGCTGATCCAAGCTTGGATTGTCCTTCTGGAGGGAAGTGAGACTTTGGTGCCATAAGAAGAATCTGAGGGCTTAAGGGAATTTGAAGAAGTAGGGAAAGCTTGTTCCATCCTACATGTACCATAATCTTAAATAATGCTTATTTTCTTTACCGAAGTAAAAAACAGATGATAAAAACAAATATAAATAGCTGAAAGGTAAAGAAATTCATCACCTGTGATCGAAAGCTGCATTCTAAGGAAACTTTGTTCTGTTAATCTAGAGAGGAGACTAAATTCCAGTCTGGTACCAGCTTATCAGGTAAGAAACAAACAAACAGACAAAATTGTTTACAGGTAAGCTTAGACAAGTCTTTTCCACAGATAATTTGAAGTAGCAGTATTTTTGCAAAGGCATCAGTGTGAAACCATAAAATGTTTGTTTCAATCCTGATTAGATAGAAATTACCAAAGTAGTCTGGTCACTGCTGTGACTTGAAACACTTGAATATGATAACTAGAATTATAACTGACAGTATTTGACCAGGACATATCAGATTTTCATGGACGTCACATAATTTCTAGGATGCCTATATTAGTAATGGAAGGAGTTTTTGGGCCTAGAAAAGAAAACAACAGTCTCAAAGGCCCTTGCTTAATCATGTAACTTCGGAGAAAATAAAATCAAACTTTAGTTCCCACCCTGAGGCTCCAGACAAGTTGTATCTATCTGGGACTTATCACCCCTTGTCCAACTACAAATGTCATCTCTCTATCCCTTTCTGCCTCGGCCCAAACTATACCTTACAGTTGTTGCTGCTCCTAAGTTGCTTCAGTCATGTCCGACTCTATGCGACCCCATAGATGGGGGCCCACTGTCTCTGGGATTCTCCAGGCAAGAACACTGGAGTGGGTTGCCATTTCCTTCTCCAATGCATGAAAGTGAAAAGCAAAAGTGAAGTCGCTCAGTCATGTCCAACTCTTAGCAACCCCATGAACTGCAGCCTACCAAGCTCTTCCGTCCATGGAATCTTCTAGGCAAGAGTACTGGAGTGGGGTGTAACATCTACCATATAATATAACTTGGGAAGATTCATCACTCTTTCTGACAACACTTCCCATGTAGTTTAACATGCCAGATGAACTCAGGCTGTTTAATATCACTCTTTGGAAGGTCTCAGCGGCCCTCTGAAGCATCCCAAAGTTAGCCAGAAGTCAATTATTTAGGCAGGCTTGTTCATAGATATCAAAAGGGCTTATAAGAGTCAGGTAGGATCACATAAGTCACCGTGAAACAATACTTCTCCACTTAGCCAAAGTCAACAAAAGATTTCAAAGGTAAACCTAGAACAGATCACTTAGGCGGTAAAGAAACAAAATCCATTAGCAAAGGGAATTCAACATATCAATAAAAACTGTACTAGCCACAAAACTTTTTTCTGGGGGTCCACTTTCCATAAAACTTCCTTATCCCATAATGTACCCATTCCTTTGCTACTCCCATCCTGAAATTGCCACCTGTAAGTCAGAACTACTTCATTTTCCTTTCGAAATGCAATTTCATGACTCACACATTCTTTAATAACAAGTCATACATTTTCCTTAAGGAACCAAGAACTTTTATATTGGCATTCTATTGATTGGTGAACATACATATCAGTGATAATACCAAAAAAAAAAAAAAAAAAAAAAAACTTTCACACACTGAACATCTCAGGATGGCACCAGAGACTATTTATGGACAGTCAAAAATCTCTTTCATTTCTGTGTAAGAGGAAGGTCCTGTTAAGCAGTGAATGTTTCATAACCTTAATTNAAAAAAAAAAAAAAAAAAAAACTTTCTCACACTGAACATCTCAGGATGGCACCAGAGACTATTTATGGACAGTCAAAAATCTCTTTCATTTCTGTGTAAGAGGAAGGTCCTGTTAAGCAGTGAATGTTTCATAACCTTAATTTGTTAGGAAATGACCAATATATTCAATACACTGTCATCACTTAGTTTTGCACAGTGATAGAGGCACAGGTAACCAAAATCTGGAGAAGCTATTGTAAGTTCAGTTCAGTTCAGTTGCTCAGTCGTGTCTGACTCTTTGTGACCCCATGGATGGCAGGATGCCAGGATTCCCTGTCCATCACCAACTCCAGGGGCTTGCTCAAACTCATGCCCATCGAGTCAGTGATGACCTCCAAACATACTATCATTTGTTGTTCCCTTTTCCTCTGCTTTCAATCAAGACTATTATACACAGATATTTTAAAATATAATTATTGTTAATAGTTTCTCTAAAAGCTCATATCACATTTACATTTTTAGGAAATTTTTGTTATTGTTTTTAGCAGTACTTTCTTTGTTGATAAGGTTGTGACAGATATAACAATATAGCAACATTTAACTTACAATAAACCTAGGCACTATGAAAATGTTGTGCTTAATGTTAATGACTCTTATATATGTCTATAGCAGAGTAGCAAAAAAAAAAAAAAAAAACTAGATAATATTGACTATTTTCCAGTTCACATGAATCTGAAATTCATTTAGGTCAATGCTTTCTTGTATTTACACCTGTCTGATTTGTAAGGGCTTCCTTTTCTTGAGACCATTTAAATAAGAACCCAGAACTTGAGCAATATTATCAAAAATCAGAAGACTCACACTGAGACATACATAAATCCAGACAAGACAGACAAGAGATCTTCTAGTTTTCTGCCTGAAATTTAAAGTATTTCTTTGAGCAACTTTTTTTTGGGGGAGGGGGGTGGTGGTGGCAAGAATACTGGAATGGGTTGCCATTCCCTTTTCCGAGAGATCTCCCCAACCCAAGGATTGAACTGGGTCTCCTGGGTTGTAGGCAGATGCTTTACTGTCTGAACCACCAGGGAAGGTGTTCAAATATGTGGCAAGAGTTAACTTCAAGCTTTGCCCTAGGCAGGCCTTTGTTACAATCTAACTGTTTTTAATTGCATATGCAAAAGAACTAGCTTTAGGGTTTCCAAGAAAAAAAGATGTTTCCTTGTAACCAATTTTGTCTGGCTATACAGAATATTGTGGCTGTCTTAGGTCAGGTCATCTTTGCTTTCTGTAGTCATAATTTTATCCCCAATTCAGACAGATCAGCTGATAAAAAGCTTGGATTGTCTCTGTGGGGTGGATTTACTTGTTCTTGTGTTTCACCTGGAGGCAGTAGTGAGGCCCGTAGGCCTGTCCTGGAAGTAGACATGGGGGCGGGGCACACCAGGAGCGCATCAGGGGCGGGGTGAACCTGGGTGATGTGTCTGGGCTACCTCGCACTGTGAGTCCACCGGGGCTGGGTGAACCCAGGTGTTGCGTTGGGGGCGGGGGGTCCCAGTTGTGCTCTCAGGGGTCATCATTGTGTCTGGGAACGGTCATTTCATGGGCTCCTGGGGTCCCATCGATTGGTATCCAGAGAGCAGAGTGGAGGGGTGTGGACCACAGATAAAGGAACTGGGACTCGGGAGGAGCAGGGAACCACGTATTCTGCCCTCTCTGTTGGCGCAGTCTCAGATCCCCCTAACCTGGTGACCACAGAAAGGCCTCACTTTTGGGGTCAAGGTCTTTACCGCTTTACCCCTTTGCATAAAGTTCAGACCCATGCAGTTTTCCCAAGCAGCCTAGTGCCTGCTGGAAGTCCAAGGGATTTATCCCGCCTGGTGATTTCACCTGCTGGGGCTCCACAACCCTTACTCTGGCCGGCTGGTCAAGCCCTGATTCTGGCACTTTGCAGCCTCGTGGGCCCTTGACCACCTGCTGGGATGGGAAAGGGAAGGGTCCACAAATTGCACCCTAGAAACTTAGTACTGTGCATGGATTGAAAAACCTGGTGGCCACCCAGGCAGAAAGGAACGGAGGAGGGCACCTTCCTGCCCTTTCATGGTGGAATCTATGGCTGTCCTGCTGAGAGGGGGGCCTTTCCATGGGAACCCTGTGCAATAAATTTGATGTTTTGGAACTGAAAAATTAGAACATGTAAAAAATTTAAATTATGTGGTGCTTTAACTAAAAGAAAAGGCTCTAATTTTTTTGCAAATTGAGATCTAAAAATTGAAGGCCTATTTTCCTTCCATTGTGGCATTCTATGAAGAAAGGTGCAATTTTTTAAGAAAAAAGTCAGAAATGTGAGGGAAACAGAAAACCTAGAGGTGTCCCTGTAGTTTGGCTAATGCCTTAGGAGGTCACTTGTAAATGCAGCTGGCTGTTGGGAGGCAGTCTCTTCCTGTGGCTGAGGGGCACAGAGCTCTGCAAGCTTGTCCTTGGCATGGATGTTCTTGTTTGTGGAAATCCAGCTCAGAGCCATCTCCTGATGTGTAAGAATTTCACAGACTAGACCCCTAGGCAAATCCTGCAGGGCCAGGGGCCCTTCTGTTTGACTGAAAACCAGCAATGACATATTTTTCTTTCAATCTGGTCTCTCTAATATTTCCTCTCCCTCTCAATAGGCCTGGGTTACAGGGATGAATTATAGTCAGCTGTCCATGATTTTGCAGATGAGGAAACTGAGAGCCAAAGAGGGTGGAGGACTGTCCAAGGGAGAATGAGATATCCTTCCAGGAAGCCTGGCTCCTGGGTTTTCAACGAGCTTCCTAACCAACATGGCCATTAATTGGCAAGTGTTGACATTGAGGATAAACTATTGGTGGAAATGTAAAAGACTTTTTTAAAGATTGTGCCTACCAGCTGTGCATCTTATGGAGTATTTTCATTGTACTCCCCAAACCTTGGAAAGGGCTGAGCACAGGGCAGATGCTTCATCATTTTTGTTTAATAAGTTCAATTTCACATAATTCTATCCATACTGTCAGCAACAGTATGAGGTATATTAGAACAGTGATTGTCACAGTTAGTTCTTCACAGATAAGTGAAGAAAGAAAACATTTTATTAGGAAGACTATAAGAGAATTGCTAAATTTTAAATATATCCCACAAGGATATTAAAAAAAAAAAAAAAGAAAGAAACAGATCCCTCCCATCATCACCAAGACTATCGGAGGTCTGTTGAGGACCCCATGCAAGGGAGGTTCTACATCTTGGGACACCCCTGCTTCAGTATCTCCCTAACCCAGTAACCTGGGATAGTCGAGTACACTTGAAGTTCCTTCCCTGACCTCGGGAGTATTTTTGGAAAACAATTTTTGACAGATGGGTCAGTTCAGTCAGGTCAGTCTGTTCAGTCACTCAGTCGTGTATGACTCTTTGCCACCCCATGAATCGCAGGACGCCAGGCCTCCCTGTCCATCACCAGCTCCCGGAGATCACTCAGACTCATGTCCATCGAGTCAGTGATGCCATCCAGCCATCTCATCCTCGTTCATCCCCTTCTC